>VZUA01046244.1:76551-87444 GCA_013401035.1 Horornis vulcanius
GGAAAAATAACTCCTAAAAAAATATTTGTACACTTCAGTATTACACAGTACACAAAAATCAAGCTGTCTCAGCTGAGAATGTCAGCATTTATTTATTATTTAAAAGCCTAAGTTATAAAACATTCCCATTCCCTTTGTGCATCTGCTATACAGGAATAAAAGACATTTCTCCAGTTAAACAATTCATGGGCATATGCATCTATATCCCTGAATTACACAGGGCCAGAAGTGATTTTGGAAAGACTTCCTTCAGTAGTCATTTTCCTGAATATACAAGTACACTGGTACATTTTCTTTGGTGATGCAAATTTTGGATGTTTGAGGAGTTTTTTGTAAAATACTATTTTCACTCCTAAATAGGGCAATAAACCTCAAGTTTGCACCATTTGCTACCTATTTCTTATAAATTCTAATACAGTGATAAACTGCTGCTGGATGTTAGGAAGCAGCATAGAAGATCTTTTGCTTTTAAGTCATTCTGAGGGCAGAGAAGGGGTCAGGCTTTTTCTCCCCAAACCCAGACATTTGACCTGCAGAGCCTGCCCTGACATTTTCCATGCAGTTGTCTCCGTAAGAGTGCAGGTCCCCAGAGCTCCTGGCACTGCTCTGGGAGAATTCCCTGTGCCAGGGAAGAAAGCCCAAGTGTGCTCTGCACCCTCTGTGCCCCAGATCAGCCTTCATCCTCGGGCTGAACAATCACCATGCCCTGCTTTTGTCCACAAAGTGACTCCAGGAATATTGGGGCATTCCTGGCCAGCTGCTGCTGGTTCGAACTATCCCCAGACTGGGCACTGGAGCATCCTCCAGCCCCCTCGTTCCCCATCCCTGACACAGCTCCCAGAACATTCTCCCTCTCTTCCTTCACCACCTTCTTCAGGCCTCTGCTCTTCCCTTCAGCCCAGTGGTGTTGCTTTGTTTGCTCAGCCAGGTGTGTCGTGGTCTGTCTGTGCCCCTTCCCACGTGTCCTGTGATTTAGGCCCTTTTGTGCCATACATTTGGCAATATTAAAACTCTGGCCCAGTTGTCTATTCAAACTATACAAGGCCAGAGGGAGGCAAATAAAATTTTTTATTTTGTCTGCAGATGTTCAGCCTCCTACATAAAACCTGTAACTATCCTGTACCACTTACTCATTTCCCAAATAATGCCAGCATGTTTCCAGGTAGGAAAGGAAAATAACCAGCCTGATGTCCTTTTGCAGGGAGGAGGAGTAGGGAAAGGACACCAGACACTCATTCCAGGTGTCTCCAGGGGCACCAAACCACAAGCAGTGCCTAGCCACCAGCCTGCTGCTGCTGGCCAGCTGGCTGTGGGGTTAAAAGGAGCACAGAAAGGCTCAGTGTCCTCCTGCTTGCTGTGCTGGAGAGCTGCTTCCACAGAGAGGGATGCTCAGATGAAAACTCACAGGTTTTTTTCTGTGCAGAAAATCCGTGGTAGGTTCTGCATCTTCATGCCTGTTAAACACAGGTTTAGGTGTTTGCAATTCTGCTTGGCACTGAAGGGAATTGTTGACTCTAGACTGTGTTGACTGATGGAATAATTCAGGGGGATGAGGTCTCAGGAAGTCATTTGTTCCCACCTCCCACTCAAAGACTTCTGCAACCATACCAGTGACCGTGTGTGAAATGGAAGTGAAGGCAAAAGCATGGGAATAAGGTTTTTGGAGGTTTTATTGCCAGAGAATAAAACAAATAGACAATTGAAATTGTCATATAATATTTTTAGCTCTAGGGTGGTGTAATGAAATATTATGTTAATCTACAAGGACAAATTAAGGGACTGCAAATCAAGTATCATTTGACATTAGAAAAATGTATTTTTAATTGTAAGCTTTTGAGGCTGTACAGCATAACCTGCATGAGGAACAGCTAAATTAATCAAGATTAAGCTGTCTAGGGTGATTAAACACACAGATAGAACCTTTGGCTTGTGACATCCTCATAGACATCTTTATGGAGTTGTAGGCACAGCTTTACATGGCCTTGAGGGCACTTGAATGTGCCTCGGAATATTCTTGTGGAGGGTCTGGGCCTGACACCTTTTTGTTAACACAGTCTGGCCATTCTTACCTTCTGCTATCTCTGTTTTTATGTTTTATTTAAAAAGAAAAAAAAATAGGTAAGATACTTGGCAAACTATCTCCTTATTACCAAAATTGTTTAGTAATTGCTCTTGTTTGTGGTTTATCACACATTGCACTGTGAGCTGAAAAGATTTCAAGGCATTCTCAGTTCTGCTTTTAATGTTCTTTATTATCAAAAGGGTAAAATAAAGGCAAAATAATCACTGTGATGAGGTGTATGGTGGGAGACAGGCAGAAAAGCTGCTCAGCCCAGATCTGCCAGCTCTCACCATGCCTCTGTCAGAGCTGAGTGTTCCACAAAGATGCTTCCTCAGAGACCAAAACAAAAATGCAGATCCAATTTGCATCTCAGATGTTCTGCCCCTGAGAGAAAAAGGGGATCACAAAATTATAAACTGGAAGTAACATTTTATTGTGAATTCATTTGCCATTTGAAATGTGGCTTGGAGATGGGTTTGCTGCACTCAGTGACTCTGCCATCCTTTCCTCTCTCAGTCCCACACTCAGGCTCTGGGTCAGCCACATAATACAATACACCAAAATAAAGAGAATAAACAAAAAAACACAACCACTGTGGTGGGACAGGGGACAGGAGAGGGATGGGAGGGACAGGAGACCTCTGGGGACTCCCCATCCCTCCAGGTGTCCACTGGAGATCCCAAGTTCTCAAGGTGGCAAACTGAGCAAGCACAGCTCAGTTTCTCTTGTTTTTCCTGCTTCCAATGAGATAAATTATCATAACTGAAAAAACACAGCCAAGGAAGCATTTATTTTGTTTCCATATGCCATTCTCCATCTGAAAGGTTTGTAAATCAGACCCAGAAGTCACACACAGCAGGTTGAAATCTGACATTACAATGACTCAATTTGGGGGGAAAAAAAAAGATAAACCCCCCCTGAAATAAATTCTGATCTATTATATTTACTAAGAGCCCAGTTATACCTTTCCATTTTATACAATTCTTGTGTAAGGCAGGGGGAAATGATGTATATTCATCAATGTGGTGTTATTCTTTATTCTGCCTGTATGCCTTTGGCAGTGACTTCAGGAGATAAATGCTAAACTACCCAGCTAATAACTCAAGAGCTTTGCTCTGAGTTCCAGACACCCTGAAGGAGGGCAGCCCCTGTGATCATTTCTCCTCCTGGATCAACATTTTGAAGTGTTCCAGTTGGATCAGTGTTTGAGAAAGGATTGTTCCCCCTCATTCCTCATGCGCTGTGCTGCCCTTCCCGTGGGGAGCAGAGTTTGCAGGAAATGTGTGCCCTGAACCCTCCCTCTGGGGTTTGCAAACACCCAGGCAGAGGATGGAGACCCAGAGGCCACTCCTAAGCAACTCTGCTTTTAAAAAAAAATATTTACCCACTTCTAACTGAAGAAAAGAGTGCAAAACGAGGCTGTTGAAACCATGTAACAAAATATACCTTTCCTATTTTGTACATGAAAATTAAGATTGAGTCTTAATTAAAATAAGCAGTGAATAAAACATGTTCACTCTAATTGTTTATTATTTCCTCACTGGATGTGTTTTTCTCACATCAGTATGCACATTTTGTGGACTGTAAATGGGATTAGCCCTTCAAGTTATATTTAGGGCATTTTTAAATTGGCCACTTGTACCTGTGTGCCATGCATCTCATCACTGCCCCTGGAATCTCATAAAATCAGAGAAATACTGAGAACTTCATCAGCACTGTGACCTCATTTGAAGAGCACCTAAAAATGCACTTTTATTATTTAGCTATATACAATCAAACTTTACATGTGATAGCTAATTTTAAAAACAATATATGCAATTTCATGTTCCATGGGTGGTGAAATAAGTGTTATTTTCTCCTTACAGCTGTTACTCTCTCTCAACATAATAATACACAAATCAGTAGCAGAGAGACAACATTTCATAGTCCTTACTTATGCCATAAAGGTGATGCAAATAAACTTTATAGTTGGTACTGGTATAAAAAGTACTATATACTGATGTATATTTGACTGGTACAGTCTAAGATTTGAAGTGCATCAAACAATGAAGTCATTACAGAAAGTGCCAGGATGAAAAAAATATTTTGGACAGCTGGGAAGACTTTGGTGCTATAAATTGTAAAAAAATTGGTAATGCAAAGTTTTCATACGGATTCTAAAAGGGTCTGAAATGTCACAATTAACAACTTTTCATAGCACAGAAGAGAACTTTTGGAAGTTTGAGTCCTGATTTTGTCTGGTTTAAGGAAAGGGTGCAGAGCCCAGATCTGAGCCCTGCCTTCATCTCCCAAGCCTCCCCCATTCTGTGGGATAGGGCCTTGAATAAACCCCTAAATAGGGTGGGTGTGGGGACACAGAGACCCTCACAGGAAAGATCCACCTGATTCTCATTTACAGATGGGGAAAGGGATGTCAAATAAAGACATCCCTTGATGTCTTTATTTCATGACTTGTTGAATGCCATATGACTTTTACTTCATGACTTGTTGAATGCCATTTGTGAATCTGTGGAGAGCTGGCATTTCATCAGCTCCAAGTGCAGTCACACCCCTGTGCCCAGAGCCCTCCCAGCTGAGCAATGCCATTGACTGACTAATAAACCTGGAGGAAGGGAGAAACCATAAATTTCCACAGTCTCTTCAGTCTTGCTGATTTAGGAGGGTGGGGGAACCCTCTGGCTGGACAGCTGATGAAATCTCCTGATTACTCATGGCCAATAAAAGCTGATATCCCTGCACTGGCCAGGTTAATGATGGATGCAGTTTAAATTCCACCAGAGGGTCTCTCACTCTTTGCCCTTCAGTTTGTGCAGAAGTCAAAGAGGGTCTGTGGGTGTCCCTGTGCCCCAAAAATCCTCAGCAGGTGGAAAGAGAGGATGGCAACCATCAGTGACAGCCGGGAATGACTGGAGTGCAGATCCAGAGTGATTTTAGGCCTTCACTGGTAACATTTCACTGAATTAAGGTCAAATTTTGTGTCCTACAGGCTCCAGACAGAGCTTATGGAACAGGAATGGTGAGGCTTGTGTGGGTTCTGCTGAGGCAAAACATTCCAAGCACGACTGTGTCTCCATCCAGGCATTCCACGGAGAATTCCTCACCCCGCTGAATCCATGAGCCCCCCAGGGCACAGAGACTGGCTGGGAAAAAAATGGATAAAGATATTTTTTTAAAAAAATCCCCCTGGGATCATCTCCTGTATTTAATAAGGAAAAGCACCTTCTGTGCAGCCAATAAAAGTTGAGTCTCTCATGAAGATTTATACCATATTACACACTGAAATTCAATGTACTATGATACCCTTGTGTATACAGTTGTCAGAATAATAATCTTTGTCTGTCTGATCAACTTATATTTTATGCCAACAACACGGCATTTAATATTATACAGTTTCAGAGGAAGAAAATAAATTTATTCATGCAACAACTTACCCAGTAGCTTAAACAGACAAAGTGAAAAAAAAATAGCTTGGAGTTTTTACATTAACTTATGATCCACTGTACAGATTTCTATACAATTTCAGCAATTTTATGTGGCAAGAAAAACTATGATTCTTAATCTAGTTTCTGAAGTTGCCTCACTATTTTATACTGCCATGAGGAATAATACACTGGGATCTGACTGCTGCAGTTGCTTTTGGCATCCTCCTGAAACGAGGAGTCTAAAAATACAAATGGTAATCAACAGCTTCTTTCCATATTCTGCATTGTCACATTCTGTGCTGTATTCTTAGGCTTTGTGTCTCAAAATATACATCCAGGAAAGCTTATAGAGAAGTTATACATGGACTCCCCCACAACCAAAGCACTCCCTGAGAGAAATCAGTGGAGTCTTCCCACGATATGGGGCTGGTTCCAAATGATGCAAAGCTCTGCCAGATAAGAAAACTTAAGCAATATAGAAAATCTCTGTTGTATGTAGATCCATTAAATCTATTCTCCTAGCAGCCTGTGCAGAAAACTGACAGACTTTGAATGATTTATTGGTATCTTTTTAGAGGCATCTACTTTTTACCTTACATTAATTTTTCTTTATATAACAATACCTGACAAAAATGGGAACCTGGTGACACACCACCCCCACCCAACCCCCTCCAAAAAAAGCTGATGAAAAGATTGGATAGAGCATTGGGAAGAGAAATAAAAAAGGATAGCTAGAAATGTATCTATGCCCCAAGATGCACCCTTACCCACAAAAGCTGCACACTCAGAAAAGAAAGGGTTGCACAGCCTTAGACCAGAGCACTTAAACCTCACCTGAAGTTAAGGTTGTTATTGGTGAGGTCCTGCCACAGGGTGCCCAGGGAAGCTGTGGCTGCCCCTGGATCCCTGGAAGTGTCCCAGACCAGGCTGGACTGGGCTTGGGGCAGCCTGGGATAGTGGAAGGTGTCCCTGCCCATGGTAGGGGGTGGAATGGGATGGGCTTTAAATTCCTTCTAACCCAAACCATTCTGGGATTCTGTGATTGCAGAGGAAAAGGAGAAATCTTGTGAGAGTGTAACAAAATGAGCAGAGTTCTTAATTCTCATCAAAACCTCCAGATCTCATGGCCGGGCTGTGGCGCCTTCAGGGAAGAATTGCCCAATAATCCATTGGTGACTATCACTGAACCTTTTCCAAAATTGTGTATTGTTGCACCAGGACACAAATGAATTGCTGTTTCCTCATAACAGGATGTGCTCTGAGAGCCTGAGGAACGTGGCTGGTTCCAAAACACACACACACACACGTGCAGCCACACTCACTCACACGGCTCCTGCGTGGGAAGGAGCCTCCAGGACGTGTTGGCCAAGAGCTGGATGTTTCTTTTGCAATCAAAGGGAGGAAACAGCCATCTACTGTCATCTTAATTATCAGAAGCTTCCTATTTAGGCTGCTGTGGACCAGTTTATAAGTGAGAATCCTTACGCTGAGTTAATTTATGGGAAATAAAATATGTGTGTTAAGAACAGAATTAGGCAGCTCATGACAGAAATGCACATGAGGAAAATACACCTTCACTACAGGAATAGAAAAAGAGCTGAAAGGGGACACAGATTAAATCCAGCTTTGAGATTTATAGGAATTTGTTTGCATAGAACACATTAGGGGCACTTTGATGAGATTAACTCCTCTCTATAAAAGCAAACCAACACTCCCAACCTGCATCATGTTGCTCCAGGAGAAAACAACAAAAAATGGAGTTACAAATGAGCTGTCCCCCAAAATAACTCAGGCCTTCATGGACTGGTAGTCTGAAACTGCTCCAGAGAGGTGAGAAAAGGCAAAGGAAAATCAAAACCTCAGGAAAGGGAATTGCCTAAACACATAAGAGAGCTGTTGCCCAAGGCCAGCTGAGCAGGGAGCAGGGAATTTCTGCTCACTGACACCAGCTGGGCAGAGTCTGGAGGGCCTGAAAGCTCAGATTTTGAAAATATATTCAGTCATTCGTGGCACCATCTGAGAATTAGAAACCTAGACCTGAAAAAGAGACATGATCTGTTTTTATTCGCAAATCAGCAGAAATCTCCCAAATCAGATCCACATGGGAAAACCAAAACAGTTGGAACCTGGAGAGGTTTTATTTGTGACTCAGTCAAATACACTTTGAAAATTGCTTACTGCTGAATTAATGCCAGAGTAATTGTTGTTAAAATAGGACTATGAGTTGTAGTATTGTACATACAAGATTTGAAGTAAAACTTAAAGATTGTAATTCTAATAAAAGTATACATTCTTAAATAAAATACAGTTTTCATCACTCAACAACTATCATTACCAGAATATGCTTTTTTTTTCTTTTTTTGGAAATAGCTCAGTTAAACTAACTTTAAAAAAATGAGGTTTTTTTGTTTGTTTGTTTGTTTGAAAAGTATTCTAGACATTCTAGGGATCCCTTTAAAAGGTTCCATCCCCTCCAATTACCTTCCAAATATATACTGAGTAGGATACTGTGACACAAATGTCTGTGTGCTGCAAATGCACTGCACAGGAAGGTTTTGTGCTCGTCTCACCAGGCACGTTAAATTGAGCTACACAGATTTGTGTTGTGTATTCCCCTCGGATGGCTCAGGAATGGTGGAGCTACAGGAATGGATCACCTGTCACTCTTGCTCCATGGGCCCATTCCTGCTCCTATGGAAGTGGAATATTTTATATTTAATGAAATAGCAGGGCTTGGTGTACATAGGGAAGAGACTCAACAAACAAAAGTTGCTCTTTGTTTGTATTTAGACACCTGCTTTTTCATTCACGTTATTTATCCTTATTAGTCTTAACATTTTTTTGTTATACTCTTGAGGATGGTAGATTTCAGAACAGTCAAATTTTGTAGCTGGTGGAAAAGAAAATTTCCTCCTTTTTTCATTACAGACACATCTCAGGTTAAACTGTGTAAACAGTTTTCCTGAGAGATTCCTTTACCCCCTGGGAAATTTTTGGAAGATACCACATTAAATATTCCGGCACCCCAGAACTCGTAGACAGTCTCCTTTTCTAATTTAACAAATTTCACCTGATTTTCTTTTGCTTTACCAATTTGCTTATCCCTGCAGTGAAGAATAAAAAGCAAGTTATACAGAACATATAGAATTTTATATTTAAAGCAAAATGAAGTAGGTAAAAACAGCTCCAGATTTTTGCAGGGCTTTTTTGCTTTGAAAGAAAACAGGTATCCCTGATCCCTATTAATCTTTTTTGATGCATTCCGTTCAGGGTGGCCAGCAAACTGATAAGATCGTTCCTTCAGATTTCAAAATTACTGAATCTGGAAATAGTTCTCATTTATCTCATGCACTGCTGAGAAAACAATCTCAAATCGTTGGCTCTACTGATGAAACTTCCTTAGCAACACAAGGGCTCCAGAATTATTTTTCAGACCTTGTCAAGGCTTCCTGTGAGGTTTCCGTCACTGTCAGCATCCAACACCTTGCAGATGAGTGGGGAAAAAAACCCACCCAGCCCAGAAAGCTGTGATAAATTAATAGAAGGTAAATTAATAGATTAAATGGAATTAGTAGGAGTGATGAAAAATCTAAAATTCTCCTAACAATAGTCCAGTGAGTTATGTTTTACATTTATGAAGTGTTTTGTCATGTGGATGAGAATCCATAGAGAAGGGACCATGTCCCAGTGGGGTCAGAAAAAATCAGGAAGGCTGAACACTTGGATCTGTGCATTTCTTTGGGACTGGCCCCCAGTAATCAAGGCAGGAGAAAACTCACTGCCTTGACTTCCAAAGCCTCGATGTTGGACAGGACACCCCAGCAGGAATCCTCCTTTCCTGAATCCCACAGACTGCTCTCTCTGCCTTGCTGGCACTTTAAATAGGACTTTTCAGCCATAATCTCTCATGGTAAATTATATTTAGGCCACACTTTAAGCCTTCACCACCTTCAGTTTATACTGACTAAGTCTCCTGTGTGCAGCCAGTCCCTTAAGCCAGGTTTCAATAGTTGCAAAGTCTGTAAAGGGTCAGCAGTGCAAGATTTGGCTTCTAATGTAATTGGAACAGACTAAAGTTTCTTTATTTCAGGTACCACCACTCTCAGGTTAGAGAGTGCTTTCTGCTGTGAAGATTTTTTTCCTTCCCTGACACAAACGTTCACCCCAGTTCTCAAATTCACCAGTACTCATCTGACACTTCACAAGTTGCCAAATGTCTGCTCAAACACTGAAAACCCAGTTTCTTCTGAGTTCCAAGCTAAGTGTTACAGAGGAAGGGTGGAAATTAGTGGGAATGTGTCTATCCAGGGCTGAACAGAGCCACTGAACATTAACACTTTACTGACTGCACTGGGAGTTGTCTGCCCTTTGCTCAGTCCCTGCTGCCAGGGAACAGCCTGCCCTTCTAACTTGCTCATGCCCTGGCTTCTATTTTTACTTTTTTTCCTTCAGATTCCTCATATTTCTTTTTAAAGCTCCTCTGATTCATCACCTGCTTTCCAGACTGGTTGTGACACAGAGCTGTGTTGCCCAGACTGAAGTGGAGATGTGCTGTGGGCATGAAGTGGTCAAGAAGGGAAAGAAATCCCTGCTGAGGCTGTACAAGACAAACCATAATATTCTTAAACTCTCTGGATTCACCCTTAAATCTTCAGCTTACTCCTTGCAACACTTCAGTCTAAGAAAAGCTCCTTCAAACTTTAAGAATAGGTTAAGAGCTCTCAAGTATAACTCAAGAATAGCTTCTTAACCTCCTTCTAAATGAGCTGAGTGTTCCCCTCTTGATCCATTCTGCAGTGACTTCAGACAGACAATTTAAAGCCAAGGAGATTAAATCAGCCAGAACAGAATGGGAGATAAGATCTCAAATGTTCAACACTGAAATATCTACTGCACAGGAAGTGTGGAGATTTTAGCTGGTAACAAATGATACACAATGAAGGTAAATGGCACCAGCATTGTTAGGATCAAGAGCTTTCTTGTAAAAGTAATAACAAACTTTACTAAAACTGGTAAGCTCAGTGAAGAAAATAAAAACATCAGGTAGGTTATGTATTTATAGAGGTTGATGTGTGTATCACTGAGTAGAGCAAATTCTCTTTTCCCTCCTGTCCCGTCCCATCCAAGGGTGAGAGGAGACAGTTCTGAGCAAACAGCCTGTACTGCCTTCTCCTTCAGATGCAGGATTAAGAATTCCAGATGAATGAATCAATGTGACAACAGAAAGCCCTGTCACTGCTTGGATGGCCTCCAGCAGTGTGACACAGGGACACATTTATTCAGCAGCCAGGAAGCACCAGCAGATGTGGGATTCTGGAATGCCATTCCTCAGCAAAACAGGCTCGGAGAATCCTCATCCTGTCCTTCACTTTCTAATCTGGATTTAAATGTCTCATTCAAAGGTTTGTC
>VZUA01046262.1:38413-49994 GCA_013401035.1 Horornis vulcanius
CCCACCTCCAGTTTAGTAACACCACAAACAACAAAATGATAAGGTAATAGGAGTCTTCCTTGTATGAAGCAAGGATCTCTACCTCTTGCAGATGGAAATAAAGCTTCACTGAGATGAAGCAACATTTGACAAAGGAAGATAGACTTGCTGCTGCTAACTTCACAAGGCAGAATTTCCTTTTAAACTAACAGCTCGTTATCCAACCAATTATCAATTGCCAAAATGAGTCCATCAGAAACTCAAATCAATCTAAGGAGTATTCAAAACCCAAGTGTGGAAAATCCCTTTTCGGGACCCCTAAATTAGGGGGTTTCCTCCNCTCTAAAAAACCCAAAACTAGAAAGTTTCATCCTGTGACAAACTAAACTACTATTTATTTCAAACCTTTGTTACTTTTAGTTCATCTATTAGTGTTGGAAGCTTTTCCCATGGACTAAGGTCAAAGGCAATGCCTTCCTGGGATCCCAGCCAGGGTCCCAGAACCCCCAGGGCAGCCCAAGGGATTTTCCAAGTACCCTGGACTCCAACACCCAAGCATCTCATCATGTCCTTCCTGTCAACCAGATTTCCTGCTTTCTTGCAACTTGCAAGAAAGATTTCTTGCAACTGAATGTTGCCTTCTTTTTTCCTCTATCTATGTAAGAGCTGTTCAGCTGCAAGCTCAACGCAGCTGCTGCATCCCAGCCCAACTACTGCCTTGGAAAGATGTGCCTTCAAGCAAACTCTAAGTCCCTAACTCTTCCTCCCTGCTCTTCAAACCACCATTTTAATGCACCTTAATGAGTTTTAAAGCCTTCTTCCATCAATTAAATTTACTTGTACGTACACTTGTGTTAAGCAAATATTTAGCATTGAAAGAGAAAAAAAAGAAAATAACTGCAAAAAAATCTTACATCTTGCATTCAGTACAGTTAGAAATAGTACCTGTGCTTGCACAGATGCTTGCAGACCTTAATCCATTCCTTAGTTGCGCTGAAAGCCACGGTTTGTTATAATAGCTTAAAACCAGAGCAAATTAATTTAAAATAGAAGAAAGGCATTTATCCACATTAAAGTTATTAACACAAATGTTCAATGTACATAAACTCCTATGTAGTTTTAAAGTATTTTGTGGTTATTTAAGTAGTATGAGGCCAAATTTGGCTGAGATGCACAGCATTTAAGAAGAAAGAGCAATTATTGATTATGAAGACATAATTTGACCATGGGGACTCTGGCAGCAAATTCAGGGTTAGCTCAGCTCTAAGAATGCTTAGTGCACTCACGATGTCAAACCAGAACAAAAACCAAAACAAACCAAAACATGATAACAAGGAGCTCTTAAAGATTTCAAACCACAATTAAAAATGAGTTAGCAAAATATGCACTTGCAGTGAAGTTATTTTGTTGTGAATTATGGAGCATATGAAAAATATTGAAGGAACAGATACTTTAGATACCCAAGCTTCAAAGGGTTATTTTTAGTGGCAGACACTTTACGTGTCCATTTTCTTCTAAGCACATCTGCTGATAGTCTAAATTTGGTCTGGAGGAAGTAGTAATAGGGAGGTTGTAGGTTTTGCACAGAGGATTTCTGTTTAAAGGGAAATGCAATCAAGACCACTAACCCTTTCTCATAAAGGTTTTAATATAAAATCACTCAACTTTGCAGCAACTCCTGAACTCTTTTTTTAAGATTTAAGATTCAATTTGTACATTGTTTTCCACTAACCAGTTAGGCTTTCACGTAGGTCAAAAGCTACAAGCATATTGTACCAAATATCTTCAGCAATTACAGTGAGAGCTTGACACTAAATGAAACACAAGCTTAGTGCTAAGAGGCTCTCTTTAAAACTATTTCAAAAGCCATCTCCATAGCCAGCAGGAATGCTCTCACTGTATCAGCTCCACAAGCATAATAAATCAGCAGACAACACATCCTTTTAATTTTACTGTAAATCTTCCCTTCATGGAATGAAACATCTGAAAAACATTAGCAAGCTGAAGATTTCTTAGTTTCTTTACTGTTTCTTCTGCACCTCAAAAATGTATAGAAATTAGCGTGGTGTTAAAAAATTATTTAGAAAGGTTTTCTTTGCTCACATTTATCACAAAAATGTAAGCAATATTCAGAAAAAAATATAAAATATTTACAATTCCACAATAATACCAAGAACTAAAAAAAAAAAATGGGTTTAGCCTGTTAAATTTTTCACTAGGAAGCTAAAATTAGGTAAGCTTTCCCCATGTTAACATAACAATGAATAGTAAGTTATAATCTTCAAAATTCATCGCCCCCAGACATAATGGAAATTGTCAAAGAGCATCTCAGAAAACCCAGTCCCAGGTTTTCTCACTACAGCTGCAAGGAAGATGGATTTTTGATCCTCACACCTCCCACCCAAAAGGATTGAAATTACTCATTCAAGAGACAATTTATAATTTGTTAATAAAAAGCAGTTCTCCTTTCATTTAAGAAACCAATAGTTTGTATAAGCACTCATAATTTTTTTCACTGCTGTAGTCAACTCTATTTCGAAATACTGTTAATTTCAATTGTCTTTCCACGGTGCTTTCCTTCCTACCCCCTTAGAGAAAAAGCTTTATTGGACTGCAGCCTTGTTCTTGGTTTACAGTCACAATTAAGAGGACACTGTAAGTCATTGTGAAGCAAATAAACCCATTTTGCTTTTAGTTCTAAAAATTACCATTTTCTCAATTACTTTTCCTCCAGAAATTCTGCTATAACCTTTTAAAAAATTCTATCTCCTGCCCTGTCAAGCACGAAGAGCCTCAGAACAAGCCCACGTATCCCAAAGACAACAAAGGCATCAAAACTAGACAGCGTAACACATAATCCAATCTAACCCTTACAATCAAAACCCTTCATAATCTAATCTAAACCCTACACCACAACACAGATGCCTGGCTACAACGACAGGATGCCCTGTCCTTCCACATTCCTTCACGTTCCTAATCTTGCCTGTTTCCTCACCTGACCACTGCCACAAACTCTGGAGCACGCTCTTGAGTCATCACCTTGTTTCACAATCACCTCTTCTTTCACTTGGCCATTCTGAGCAGTCAGAACCAAAGCAGTAGTTCACCCCATGAAGCAAGAATTTGGTTTATATGCCAGCAACAGCCAGGGATATCTTGCTAAAAATCTATTAATCACTGCAACCACCCGCAATACTGAATGGTGAAACAGAAAAATTCCCAGACTACCTCTGTGCACAATCATTCAAGATTTTTACCTAGAGACATGAAGGTGACCACTAACTGCATAGTTTTACAGAGGGCAAAGCATTTTAAATTACTAACAGAAGCACTATTTAAGCAACGAGAAAAAAGTATAATTGGTACAAAAATGACATTTGTAGTTAATGCAAAGGGGAACAGAACTAGAATACTGGAACAACATCCTTTTCTGATTTAGGAGACAGATTATGCTAGTCAAGGTCTGTCATTTATAAATGGAAATAATATTTAGCTATTAGAAGTGTTACAAAATGTAGACATAAAAGGCATTAATCTTGATAGAAGTACCTTCACAGTAATGTTAAGAGTCATTAAAAAGCTACTATTAAAATTGTTGGAATGATGGTCGACCACTCCTAGAAATATTCAGAATCCAAAACATGAAATGAGACAGGATTTTGCAAAATGAACATCATCAAAATGTAAACATGTACTACGCATTTCTAGAATTTTTACAGTTCTTATGTTTTCATTGCTCAAATCAGCATTAAGATATTTTGCAGTAGCTTCTGATGATATTATTTACAGTTCATACTGAAAAGCTCCAGTAAATTTTGCACTGACCAAACAAAGTTATTTGCAGCAATAAATTTAAGCTGAGGAGGCAACTGGATGAGAGTGAAAAATGAAACCTGACTTACTGGTAAAATCACTGTATGGGCACATAACCATATCCTGATAATGCCAAGCAAGCTACATGAAGATTGCTTATCTGCTCAGTTTCAGGTGATGTGCACTGAGGTGAGGTTTCCTCTGATGGCTGCTTCTGTGCACTTTCCAGGCACTTTATAAAGTGATACAAAAGCACTTTCACAGATTAAGCACTGGTAGGTTTCTTTTATCCACATGTGTGATTTTCAATGATTTTCCACCAAGATCTACTCGGTCATGTGACAATAAACACATTTAAAGCCATGATCCACATCATGACCCTTTAAATGGACTTTCTCAGCACCTTTCGGCTCTAGTGCTACGTTCCACACATTCAGAAGTGCTCCTTTCTCTCAGGACCCAGCTTGAAGCCACAAGCATTTTCCACAGGGCGAGTTGAGCCTTTAGCTCCAGCTTTCAACTGATTTCCCTGTGATGTTTACACCTTGATTGAGCCTTAGAGGCGTTTAATTTCCCCAGCAAATGTCTCGATTCTAACACTGGAAACGTGACAGACACTAAGAGGCATAGACTGAGTTTATCTGTCCTTTTTCTTGGAATATAGAAGAGAAATCAGCACTGCAGGGTTCCTCAAGTTGAAAATAAGCTCCTACTTCTCCAAACAAGGTGTTCATGTCACAGGAGTGAGATGCGTGAGGATTATGCTTGGGCTCATGTCACAACAGCAAGGACTCTTATTTAAAGGCAGCTCATACTCAGGCAACATGACAGTAATGTTTTGCAAGATTTTCTTTAATTCTTTTCATCTCCAATGCTATATAACTCACTTCTACCTTGGTTCATTTTAGGGCAGCCTGAAATTCGACATGCCACATCAGTTTCACACATTTGAGCCAGGTGTATCCTGATCTTACTTTTGATCCTGCTTGCAAAATGGCAGAGCTTGCACCTATGTATCTCCACTAGAAATATTTCCACCTCAACAGGCAATTTGGGCTTCAAAATCCTCAAGCAGAGCAGCATACAGCTGGGATGTTATCATGTCCTCAGAGTGATGTGTGGCTTCATTGACAGAACACATCGGTATTTGTAGCTAAATTTGTTAATTTTCTGTAGCTGCAGTTGGTTAGGACATGGTGCTGGTAACACCAAGGCGGTAAGTGCAATTCCCGTATGGAACATTTACTTAAGAGCTCGACTCGAGGATCCTTCAGGATCTCTTCCAACTCAGAACAGTCTGTGAATCTATGAAAAGACAATAAACAAAAGAGTTAAAATCCACTTCATGATTTCAACTGTCTTATCCAAAATCTGGAGAGCAACGACATCCAGATTCAGATTGCAGCCCTAGGGATGTCTGCAGATTTTACGACTATTTGAAAGTGAGCAGGAGAAAACGATCCATAAATGACAGCTCAAATCACCAGCTGAAATTAAAAATGAAATACAGGTTAGCAACGTCACAGCATTTTTGTGTTAAGTTTATAACAGCTCCTGTTAGGAGACAGGCAGCAGTCCCCTTAAATCTAATACTCATCTATAATACTCAATCTAAAAGGTGAGAACGCTGGTGAGACACCTGCACCCTCCATTCCAAGAGGCACCAGAGCGCACCCAGACACGGCCCCGTGCCCGAACCCCACCGACCCTTCCCCTGCAGCCCGGCATGGCCACGCCGAGCCTGGAAAGGCGAATTAAGCGGAGCAACGCCTTCTAACAGGATCACGGAATTACAGAACGGCTTGGGTTGAAGGAGACCTTAAGAATCACGCAGTTCCAAGCCCCTGCCATGCGCAGGGATACCCTTCCACTGGACCAGGGTGCTCAGAGCTCCGGCCAAACCAGACTGGAACGCTCCCAAGGATAGGGCATCCATAGCTTCTCTGGTAAACATGCTCGGCTGTCTCAGGGCCCTCACGGCGAAGAGCTCCCTCCCCACACCTCATCCAACCCCTGACTCCCGGTTGGACCCATTCCACCCGGACCCGTCCCCGCCGCCGCCTCCCCCGGCCAACCCCAGAGACGGGGGGCGGAGCCTCGGTCGCGCTCCCGGCCCCGCGCGCGGGGTTCACTTCCGGCCCCGCGTCTCCCCCCGCCCCTCCCAGCGGCGGCGGCGGCAGCGAAGGAGTTCGGAAGTTCAAAATGGCCGCCGCGGCCGAGCCCGAGCAGCGACCGCCCGAGTAAGGACCGGCTGGAGGGGGGAGGCTCCGAGCCCTGGCGCTCTGGGGAGGAGGAGAAAGGAGGTGGAGGGAGAAGCGCGGGCGAGGGGATTGGGGAGGTGGGGACACACACACACACGGGACGGGGACGACGAGAAGCGGCCCGGGTGGAAGTGGCGAGGGAAGAGGAGAAGGAGGAGGAAGAAGGGGGTATGGAGAGACGGATGGGGCAAGACGGCCTCTCCGGGGGAGAGGGGTTGCTGTAGGCGCCGCTGGCCCCGCGGTGAGGCGGCCCGGCGGGGCCTGGGGCGCTGGATCCGCCCGTGGATTCGGGAGGGCCGCGCGGCGGGAGGGGGGAAGGGAAGCGGCGGCGGGCGCGTGTCCTCGGGAGCCCCGCGTGCGCCTTCCCGCCCGGGTGGCGCTCCGGCCGCGGGGAGCCGGGATTGCCGCCGGCGAGCAGGGTTTGCCGCTGGCGCGGAGGACGTGAGACAGAGGGACGCGGGGGAGGGATGCGCATCCTCCGCGTGGCTGCGAGGCCGCTGCCCGCCCGGGCGCGCAGGGCTCGGGCATCCCTGAGGCCGATCCGGGCCGGCGCTCCCCGGGATCCCCCCACCCACCACTCAAACGTACGCACACCCACACACACCCTGTCCGAGCGGGGCCGGGGGGCTCCGGGCCAGCGCCTGCCGCGGGGCTGCCCTGGGGCCACTGAACTGCTGCCCGCCCTGCGGCGAACCCTCCTCCCTCCCTCCTTCCCCCGGGCCCCGGCCGCTCTCGCGGTATAGAAAGTGCCCGTGCTGGTGGAAGCTGAAAGTGATTTGTTGCCGCCAGCCCCTCCTTCCAGCTCTCGAAATGACTGGCAAGTCCCGGCTCCCGTTGGGAAGCGAAGATCGAGCTGCCGCCTCCCCGCCGGATCGGGGCTCCCGGGCGTGCGTTTTCCAGGCGCCCCGGTTAGTGCCGTGGGGTTTGGGTTTGTCGACACTCAGGAGCTCGGAACACAATCTCCTGGAAATTCTGCTGGGAGTTAACGATCTAATGCTTGCTCTATCGCTCCTCTTAACTACGTTAATATTTTAGCCATATAAACTGCTTTCTGTGTTTTTTTTTTTTTTCTCCTTAAAGAGTTTTAGGCTTCCTTAAAGATTTGAGGCTTGATTTTATTGTTTATCCTGGGAGTAGAAAACAGGGGAGGAAAAGCAGTAGGAGTATATGTAAGCCATGTAAAACACATGCACATAAAGAATAGAGTTTAGTATTGCAAAGAGAAAGTTAAGTAATTAGGTAGAAACTGATGATAGGAGCCCTGTATGAAGGAAAAGATGGGTGAAATCACTGCACATCCTTATGAACTTCCTGTAATTCTTCTCCTTGAATTTAAAAATAGGAAAAAGTAGGGCTATAACAAGTTCATGTCACAGTTCCTCTGTGTTCAAAGCCATTAACACCTAAACATGTAGATGTGCCTCATCACCTTCTAAAATATTCTTAAAAGGTTTTATCATCCATGTCATTATACCTCTGAAGCACTTAGCTGAAGTAAAAGTTTACCCAGTTTAATGAAATTACATGAAATAAATGTATCCCTGTACATGATGAAAACTTGAACTGTTTTTTGCATATCGATGAACCTCATTTTATTGTTGATTTACAAAGACAGCTGGCAGTTGCATTGGCGGCCTGTAGTGCTTTAGATACTGCTAGGGTGATGTGTCTCATCTGGCACCTTAGCTACCAGCTGGCTTTTCCAGAATTTATTTATTTATTGTATGTATTTTGGAGTTACTGCATAACTCCAAAATACATACAATAGCAAAATAACTTCCTTAAGGATTTTGGTGTCACTTTCTTCTTTTAAGAAAAGGAAAACTTATCTGGAACAGCTTGAACAGATGTGATTTATATCGTCTTAAGTATTTTATAATTTCTTGAAGTACCTTTAATGTGTTAACTGAGGACTTACACAGGATCCTGGATTCAACTAAAGGAAATTTTGAAAGGTACATTGTTCCCCTTAAAATTCTCCTTGCCACATTTCCCCACTTATGTCACAGATAGACACTTGCTTAAGATGGCGGATCCAAGTTGAAGAAATTTTGCATTTAATACTTTTTTCTTTAATTTTTTTTATGCCAAGTGCAAGATAAAATAAGCTCTTTTTTAAGCGAGTTTTCCTCTTTTGTTCTGATATTCTCTTATCATAATGGTGTGGAGTGTCAGGAAGTAGCAATTAAGAAAGACACCTTTCTGTGTGCCTTGAGTAAGCAGAAGTAGTAATAGAAACATGAAAGACACGCAGCATTCTGAGTTAAGTCTCTGAATATTTTATATTTTTAACTCAAACAGTTTGTTCCTTTTGGAAGTTCATCATTTCATAGCTCTAAAGTTTTAATGATTTTAGCAAATAATTTAAGTGTGCTTTTCAGAAAAGTCAGCTTTATTTGCTAGTACAAGAATTTGCCTGACCTCAAGCAGGAGAGAGTAAATGTGCACTGCTTGAAGATCATGTCCTTAATTAGGAAGACACTAATCAAATTCGTAGTGAGGTGCTGTCCTTTAGGTCTGGCTTAGAATATCTCTGATACATTTTTTTGATCAGATTATTGATCATACTCTTCAAAAACATCTGTTGTATGAAACCAGTAAAGTTCAGAAAATAACTTCCACATTTCTGTGTATGTTCAGCCTGTGCTCCTGACTGTCATGTTTGGGGGATTTCTTTTCACCTCATGAGGCTTGGTATACAGCAAAGAGCTGCGTTTAAGTTAGTAGAGTGGTAACTAGAAAATTTCAAAATGGTAGTTTAGATGGGGTTAGTTTGTAGAAAGGTGAGCTCTGGGACCTGTAATATTATTTCAAAAGGCAAATGGCTCTGTTACCACTGACAGTAACTTAATTGATGTTCTGAAGGAGAATGAGAGGTATTTGCTAAATGCTGTGAAAACCCCTATTGCTAAGCCAGTTTCAGTGGCTGTGGAAGGTAATACAAGGGAAAGTGTAACATCAGGACTGATTTTTATACTTTTTGAAGTTACTATTTGGAGAAATTATAGTTAATTGAAAATACTCTTTTTAGAAGAAGCACTATGTATTAATATTTTAGTAACCTGCTGTAGACTTATTTTCAGCTGTTTTGGTCAATGGCATTTTACAGGTGTCAAGATTACCAAATTTTTTTGAAGCTGCTGATCTGCTGCCTACTATCAGAAAGCTGCTCTGAAATTAGACTTCCCTAACTTATCCTGTTCGTCAATAGTGTTCCCTTTATTGCATAAATAAAATAAATATGTAAGAACATTTCTTGGTTTTTCTAAGTGGTGTGTACACTTAGAGGAAAAATTGCAGCTAAGGGAGTTAGTCAGCTCTGCATGAGATTTTGCAAGAAGGTTTCATAAGGTAGTCGGCATCATACCTTGAAATAAATTTTGATCTTTGGAGCACAATTGTTTTCTGCGGCTTTAAAATACTTGTAAAAGGCATAGCTTTGGTTAGGCATTGGAGTGGAGCAGAAAGTCACACAGATGATGATGGACTGACAGATAAATATTCAGCACTGTTGGATGCTATGAACAGATAGGGCAGAATTGAATGTAAAGGCCTAAGCATTGGTTCCACACATTTGGTTTTGTCAGTGCATTTGCATTGCATTGCCTTCCGTGCTATTTCTTTCTGCAGCTGTAGCTGTCCCTGTGGAATTGTGTCTGCTGTCTTAACTTACTTAAATTAGTGGTACACTTTTAATTCCCCCAGAGGTAGGTGAACAATTGCCAGTTAGTTCTATCTTAAAAGGCTGTCTACTTAACATAGGATAAAGGACTACAGTGAGTTTATAGTACTTATCTCTTTATTTTTTGCAGGGTGGAGGATGCTGAGGCATCTGAGAAAAGTGTGAATGAAGAAAATGGGGAAGTGTCAGAGGCAGACCAACCTCAGAACAAGCACAGCCGACACAAAAAAAAGAAACACAAACACCGAAGTAAACACAAGAAACATAAACATTCTTCAGAAGATGATAAGGACAAAAAACATAAACACAGACACAAACATAAGAAACATAAATGGAAAGAGGTGGCTGATGCCTCTGACAAGGAAGATGGACCAGCTAAAAGAACTAAAATTGATTTTTTGGCTCCTCTGGAAGACTTAGAGAAACAAAGAGCGTTGCTGAAAGCTGAACTTGAAAACGAATTAATGGAAGGAAAAGTCCAGTCTGGGATGGGATTAATATTACAAGGTTATGAGTCAGGATCTGAAGAAGAGGGGGAGATAAATGAAAAAGCACGAAATGGAACAAGACCTACAACAAAGTCAAATACTAAGGGGAAATTAGAACCTGTGGACAATAAAACTAGTTCCAAGAAAGCAAGTAAGAGTGAATCAAAAGAAAGGACTAGGCACAGATCTGACAAAAAGAAAGCTAAGGCAGGAGTTGATGGAGTCAAAGAGAAGACTACTAGAAGCAAGTCAAAAGAAAGGAGGAAATCCAAAAGTCCTCATAAGAGAAGTAAGTCTCAAGATCAGACAAGGAAATCTAGGTCTCCAATACTTAAGAGGAGATCTCAGGAGAAAAACAGAAAGTCTAAGTCTCCTCCAGAGGATAGAAACAAGGCTGATGATAAAAGTAAATCAAGAGACCGCAGAAAGTCTCCAGTTGTAAATGAAAGCAAAAGCAGAGATCGTGGTAGAAAATCTAAATCTCCAGCAGAACTAAGAAGCAAATCCAAAGATAGAAGATCACGGTCCAAAGATAGAAAACCTAGGAGATCAGAGACTGACAAAGAAAAAAAGCCAATTAAATCTCCTTCTAAAGACGCTTCTTCAGGGAAAGAAAACAGGTCCCCTAGACGACCTGGCCGTAGCCCAAAAGGGAGAAGCTTATCTCCCAAACAGCGTGAAAAGTCAAGAAGAAGCAGATCCCCCCTCTTTAACGATCGTAGATCTAAACAGAGTAGATCGCCCTCTCGAACCCGGTCTCCAGTTAGAAGAGTGAGGAGTAGATCTGCAGAAAGAAAAAGAAGAGAGTCAGAAAGGAGGCGTCTGTCTTCTCCCAGGTAACTTAAAAGTGTCAAAAGCCATCACAAAAACGCGTTAGGGATTGAATTAACTTCTAGTTTGGTGTTTATCTCATTGTTTTATTCAGAAAACAGGTATTAAAAAAGGTAATCAGATTGTACATGATAGCATGAGCTTACTTTGTATGTGTTCAGTTTTTTTAAAAATCTATTCCTCCCAGCTGTCAGATATGCAGATTCATTTTGTGGTTGTTAAAGTGCTAAGTTATTTGCTGCTGACACCCTTAGTGGGAACAAGTTTTGTAACTGTGTTCTTTTTATCGTTAGATTCCGAATTTGTCTTCTATTTTGTTTCTTTGTCAGTAGTTCTGTTGCCTTCCAAAACTTACATGGAGTGAGAACCCTCTCTGGTGTTACATATTAGTGTTGGCTAAAAGTGGGTAATTATCCCCTCTTTCCCCTCAAAAAAAGCCCTAATGATAGATAGAGTCGGTATGTCAGTGTAAGCAAATTTTTATATCAAGATGTCCTTCTCAGATTTTTTTTTCCTTCAGAATATTG
>VZUA01046266.1:31223-41341 GCA_013401035.1 Horornis vulcanius
TTATCTAGTATAATTTTATTCTAGTGTAATTTTATTTCTGTGCCTGCCTTGTTTATTTACGTGTAGGGCTTTTTCTGTTAAACATAAATCTGTACAAACAGCCTGTAATCTCCAAGGTGTCGGAAAGCTCTTAGACTGCATTAGATACAAAGCATTGTAAGATACAATGATAACTGTCAAAATGCTGAAGCTTATCATCCCTCTGTGCCCTGACTCTTTTAAAAATAATTCTCAGGTACCTCTCAACAGAAATGAGGGCTTAAAACAAAGGGAACAGATTTCAGATGNGATTTCAGATGACATAGTTATTTATGATGTCACTGAGGATGTGGGTGAGGAAGAACATCCCATGGCTGATGAAGAAAATCTTCCTGTTACACCAGAAACAAGTGAAGATACCACTTCAGATTCTTCCAAGTAAGAAGTCTAAATAAGTGTGTGTTGATAAATGACTTTCAGTGTTGTATAATATGCACTAATTCAGATAATTAGATTTTTTTTTAGTGAATTGGTTAGAATTATTCAGCTCTCCTGCACATATATAAAGTTCATCTGTGAATTCACACTGGCTTTTGATTTATTGACCTCTGGATTTGTTCCAAAATAGTTAATTGTCTGTTGGAGTTTTAATATCAGGAGGATAGATGGAAACTGGTGAAAGCAATCTGTACTATTGCATAATAGTTAAATATACCAAAGCCAGAGTAAGAGGAGTCTTCTTATTTTTTGGTTATGTGTACAGACAGGAATGACTTCCTTTGTTTTTGTGGAGAATAATTTACATGTGGTGTTTGTTAGGTTTTGGCGTGGTCTTTGCATTATGCCAGTGAATTTCAGGGCTCTGGGTTTTTTACAGTCCCAGTTGTTTTTTGTGATTATGTTCCTTCCTGTCTGTACTCCAGTACTACAGAAGTTGTTCCTGTTTCAGCTACAAGTAAGTTGAAACTTGGTCCAGGGATTTAGATGCAACTCTCTTCTTCAGTTGCATTGGATTGATAGGGAGGGCCTGTATTATGCCTCAAGGAAAAAAACTCAGTATTTGTACCTAATACTTGAATTGGCACCATTGGTCTTGCTCAGCTGAAGCCTGGCAATGCATTCTCTGATAGAAAAGCTTCATGAGAAAAAGACTGTGATAGAGAGGCAACATTACTAAAAGCTTAAGAACAAGAATAGGGATGAAATCAAATCAGTTGAGGCTTGCTTGTGGTTTTCAGGTTTCATTCCTGGTATGCATAATAAGGTTACCTGCAAACCTGTAGACTGGGATGCTTTGTTATGGGTGCTCTGGAGTTGATGCCATTCAGCAGGAAATAAGCAAAATATATACTGTTTGTCTGGTTTGATGACCTTGTATGATTCGGTTCACTTTGTACATACTTCATATTTATATGCAAGCTTGTTCCTATAGCTCTTTAGCAGTTGGTTATTGTGGTCTGGCACAACAGTGTCTGCTAACAGAGCTGAATTTATTGTATTGATCATTACAGAACCGTATCAATAGAAAATAGATATTTTGAGTATCTTTGTTGAGTATTAAAAACCAGTAGAAAAGTTTATTTCCTCATAGTACCTTGAATAGTAGATTGACTAAAGTGAGAGGTAATTAAAGCTGTGGAATAATACCAGTTTAAATGTGTATGAAATGCTGTAATTAATTTATCTCACATTACAGCTGTAGCTGTAGCTACCATTCTCCTGATATTGTAATTGTGGAAGATGATAACGAAGATGAATATGCCCCTGTAATTCAAGGGGATAAAAGCACTGAATCAGTTGCTGTCCCAGGTAATGATCCAGTCAGCCCTGTCAGTGACAGCACAAGCCCACTCATGTCAAGTGCTGTACAGCTGAATAACCAATCAACTTTAACAGCAGAAGACCCAGTCTCTGTGATGGATTCCATACTCAATGAAAATGGAGTAATTTCACAGAATATAAATCTTCTTGGAAAGTGAGTAGTCTAGTCTTTTGTTGTTTCAAGTATTAGAACTGATTATTTGACTGAAGTAAAAAGAACTGAATAGCAGTATCTATTGAGAACTTTGAACTTACAGGCCACTTACTCCAGCCAGTTTCTGAAGATCCTTCTATTTTTAAGTATTTTAAGATGGGACCTAAGATGCGACCTCTGATTTTCATTGTTAAGTGAGTGAGTTGAGATGTTTTATATGGCAGTGTAATGTTGTGGAGATTGTTTAAACTGTCAGGATTTATTTTTCTCACTCCTGCAGGTGGATTAGACGCATTAGGTTTATGTGGATGAAAAGAATTGCATCTCTGCTAATGTCATGTAATAGTGCTATGCTGATGTAATTCCTGTGCTACCTATTCCAGAGCACCTATCTGCTGACTTGGATTCTCCTCTAAAGAGGCTAAAAGTCTTCATTTTTTTCCAGAGGTCATTTCTTGTGAAAGACAGAATTCATTCTAGATCTGGTGAAGAGCTTTAGATGCATGTAGTACATCTGTGTAAAGCTTACTTAAGGATTTCTCTTACTATATTAAGGGATACAGCAATAAAATACTGTTTGCCTTCTAGAGTTGAACTTCTGGATTATCTGGACAGTATCGACTGCAGTTTAGAGGACTTCCAGGCTATGTTGTCAGGACGACAGTTCAGCATAGATCCAGATCTCCTGGTTGATGTAATTTGGACTTAATTTTAAGTATTTTCATAATAGGATATAGAAAACATTTGTGTGTTTTTGCTGTTTAATATGGATTTAAATCACAAATGCTCTTTTTTTCCTTCCCTTTACAAAGCAAAGTTAGAAATATTTGAGTTTCTGGAGCACTGGTATAAGTCGTAATGCTACACCACTGCTCAAGTGAATGCTTAAGTTTCTTGTTAAACAATGGCTTTCTTAATGAAATAATACGTTTGTTGTGATGTGAACTTAGATGTTGATTAATAACTCTTGCTTTGAAATAACGCCCAGCACATCGTCTGTGGTCTTCTCAATGAATGGGGGTTAAAAAGAACCCTGCTCCCTGTAGCAAGGCCATGTTGCTGGCTGGGGCAGGGTGTTGTGTGCCATGACTCACATGTCCCCTCTCTGAGGTGCTGCTCCCTGTCCATTTGTTTGTTGTAACCTGGGCCAGTGCATGGTTACTGGCTCCTGGTGACATGTGGCTGTTGAACCTGCTGGAGTGCCTGTTGGCCCCTCTCCGACTTCACTGAGGTCCCTCTTAAAAGCAGCTCTGCTCTACTTACTGATGACTCCTAGCTTGGTGTCACTTGCAACTTAAGTTCCATATTGTAGACAGAATTATCCATGCAGCAATGTCAGAAGAAATCAGTATTTTAAGACTGCAGCAAACTGTGTTAGATGCCATACGGTTGTTGCTTTTGTGATCAGGGTTCATGGAATTCCAAACCACTGTGCTCCAAAGCTAGATTTTCTTTGTAAAAGCAGTAATTACCTGTAAATTGACTCCAGTCCTCATAGAGGGTGGAGCAAGTACAGGGCTTATTCTCACACATGCAGAAGCAATGGTCTTGTATTCTTAATAGCAACACTGAGATACCTAAAACTTGATGTCTTTTGTCTTACTCAGCTTTTTACAAGTTCTGTGCAGATGAATCCCACAGATCATGATCATGTCACTAATACCAAAGTAAGTCTTAAATCCATTGCTCAACATACGCAGTAGTGAGAGATGCAGAATTCACTCATCTTTTGCTGTTTTCTTTACTGGAATCATGGCATTTTGTGCTCTGGCTTTTAAGACTTGCATGAGAATAGGAAGACTGCAGCTGAGTTCATCCTGTTGGGCTTCCAACAGCAAATGAAAAAGCAGCCCAATTAATTATTAATGGCCTTTAAAATTTGTATTACCTCTACATTTTACCAGTCTCTTGACTTTTGTATCCCCTGAGATTTTTTTACTTGCAAACATGGTATGCACTACTATCAAAATGGTTTCATCTGTATTGTCTGGTGGGAAAAGAAACACAGTAGTAAGCAGTGGAGCAAAGATGTAGCACTTTGAAATTGTCCTGTTCATTTAAAGTATTAGTTTTGGTTCTTGCTTTTGTAGCCTGTGTTTCCATTTCATGTTTTGTCAACCAAGGTGTGTTAGTGTGGGCAATACTGATTATGCCACTGCATCTTTATCACAAATAATCAGATTTTTTTTGTAGTAGTTGGTCACCTGTTTTCCAGTGGCATTGGAACAGGCTCTAAACGTGTATTTTAAGAGTTTGCTTTTGTTCCCAGGCAGAGACAAAGGGAAAAGAAACTAACAAGAATAATGCTGGTCCAGCAGCTTCACAGGAAACACAAGGTACTAAGCCCAGATCAGGTTAGTTGTAGTGATTTATTGAAACACTTCAACAGTTGAACATTACTCTAAAAGCCATCTCAGTTTTTTGCTCCTTACCTGGTTTTATGTTACGCTGATAAATAACCAAAACACAATACTTAGTATATTTGCTTTTTAGATTTTTGCCTCTCCAGTAAATGGAGAGAAAACTGATTTTTTGCAGGTGAATCTACACAAATAATGTTATGCATAAACATAACAATTCTTAAAGAATACAAATACCTATCTTTTAAAATTAATTCTTCTTTAAATAAGTACTGTGGATTTTGTGTTTTCCTTTTCCATGTAGAAAGGCACATCTGTTGATATTCTGGGCATTTTCTTCCCCACAGATAAACAGCTGATACACTACACTGCGTTTCCACTCCTTGCATTCCTGGATGGGAACCCAGGCTCTACTGTTGAGAGTGGTAGCTTCACAGCTGAAACTCCTTCCACTGTTGAAAAATCCCTGGAAGGGGAGGAGCTCCTGGAGAGCAGCCTGGATCCCCAGCCCACCCAGAGCAAACTGGTGCGTCTGGAGCCGCTCACGGAGGCAGAGGCGAGCGAAGCCACGCTGTTCTACCTGTGCGAACTTGCCCCAGCACCCATGGACACAGACATGTCCTTCTTGGAAAACTGATGTGAGGGAGGCTCTGTATATAGTCATTAAGATGAACTATTTATTTAGAATATTGTTTGGTATGAGAGTTTTTTGTAAATCACTGTTTTATGTAATCAGATATGTGGAATCTGAAGTACCTTATATCTTATACAAGCAGTTGTTTAGCTCTGGAGTTAGACCAGCCACCAGGCACAGCTGGCACTGCTGAGCCAGGCTGCTGCTGCACTGATGTGAACACTTGGTGTTGCACACATTGCTTGTGCTGCGGGTAACCAACACTTGTCAATAGTGAGCTTTGGTTTATGGTTTCCTATACTTCTTGTCTTACCTATGATGACATAAACTAGTAGTGTATGGTTAGGGAACATTGACTTTCTGTATCTTGGGGTTTTTATTTTTTACATTTTGTTTAACACACATGAGGCTTTTTTGGGGTGGGGGGACCAGGAGCTGATGTAGGCTTTTTTTTTCCCTGCTTCAACTGGGAACAAAGTGCCTGTACCTTGCTAAATCTTGGTTCTGCCTTACTTTCACTTCAGTGGAAGTGCTCACACATAGCACAAACTGGGGAAAAGTTGACAGCTGCCAGGCCCCATGACTGCATGAGTACTTTTAACTTGGACCATCTATGCTGACAAAATAAATGTTACTTAAGTGTGATACGTGTCAAGAGTTTGTCTCGGATTCTCTGTACCAGGCAGTTAACAGCCTCTTGTTCTCCTATCATAGTAGCTGTGCAATATTTGCTGTGCCCAACTCCTGAAAAATAATTTCATTATCTCCAGCCTGAAGGGTTTATTGATCGGCCTCCAAGAGTCTGATCCAGCAACCTGTTTTCCAGTAGTAGCACCCAAAAGGGTGTTCTCTCTGCTTTCTTACTGTGGCAGAGCCTGATCACTTTCCTACCCCTCTTCCAAGGTGTGTGTCCACTACTGCCCTCATGGAAGCCACAGGTGCTGCAGTGGCTACAGGGCCAGAGAGGTTCCTGCCCCACCAGGTGAAGGGGCAGCTGATACACTTTAAACCAGGCCATCTCACCTTGAGCTCCTGATTTTAATATAAAGTGTAAATCAAACTGAAAATAAAATCTGAAAACCTCCAGAGCACAAAGGCTCAGCAAAGTGAGAAACATGCAACACAAAAACCGCATTTCCCCAACTCTCGTAGTGGATCCAAAATTTTTTCCAAGGGAGTAATCTGGCCACGTATACAAGGAGCTGAATTCTTAGAGCAATCTGCTCATCTTCTAAATTCAGCAACTTGATCTTTGTTACAGGACTCAGGAACAGCTGTAGAAGTGGTGTTCAGGTGTTTCACCCGAATTTATAAACAGGTGCAATCCAGTGAGGTGGCAGCAGCTGATGAAGCAGGAATGCAGTTACAGGTGCAAGCTGGGACACAGCTGCCGAGGGCACAGAACTGTCAGGACTTCAGCCAGGGGTTACGCGTGACCTCCTGAAAGAGCCAGGGACTCGCAGGTGTGCTCTGCAGCACTGTCGGCTTTTCTCAGAATGTGACAGTGCTACAAAGCATCCCCAGAAGACAGGATGAGGTTACACAAACCCTTGCAATAGCCACATCTGGCAGCAGCATGAGACAGCAAGAGTCACGGGACATCTTCATCCAAATTTATTTATTAATAAGGTAACAACATATTCCAAATTATTACAAGCCTTTACTAATCTTTCCATTACTGTCTCAAGTTTGACTTGACATGTCAGACTTTGGCAGTACATGTCAGTGTTCAGGTGCAGAATTAAAATAAAAGCTTAGAGAATAGCAAGAGGAAGTCACAGTTACAAACACCATGGAAGGAAATGAGCATGACATCTGCTGCAGGCTCCAGGGTCACTCCCAGTCAGGCTGCTCTAGGCTCAAGTTGTAGCAAGTAACAGAGAAATGCAGCTTGTGTACTTCAATTACAAAGCAGCAAGCACAAAAGCATTTTAAGATTTTGTAACTGCACAGGAACTATGCCTAGATTTAGACTTTCTAGGCTCAAGTCCATCTCTGGCAATGGACAACAAGCAAAATACCTAATACAGTAAAAGATTCCAAGATACAGAGCCCCAAATATTTTAAGAAACCCTTCAGTTGAAGCCTCAGTAAATGCAAACCTCCTCCTTAGTTATTGTAATTTCAGTGCTCCTTTTCCTCTACGTTTTTTTTTCCCCAATCACAATACTCAATTCCTCCAAAGCGTTTACACAGTTTTCACCACTCGGCTCCTTGCAAACTCCATGATTGTAGCTTAGCCAAGAAGAAAGTGGCACACAAAACAGCAATAAATTACAGCACAGCTATGCCATTTAAACTACTTATAAAAACAATAATAATATGGAGATGCACATTGTAAACAGGTGCCTTAAAAACATGCTTCTGAGCACCTAATACCAGGATATTTCTCCCCAGGGTGCCTGTCCTGTGTGCAATGGGACACACTGGACTGGCTCCTCTGCAGCTCCAGGAGCAAGTTTTCCCCTCTCACATGCGTGCTGAAGGTACTGCTGCCCTCGGCATGGGAAAGGTCAGGCTGTTAGTGCCAAGTGCTGCAAGATGCAGTGAACCCCAACATGCTCCACTTAAGAGTCTAACAACACTTACTCAAGGCTTGCTTTGGAATCAAGGCAACAGGGATCATCAAAGGCAGCCCCTCCTTTACTTGCAAAGCCTGACCTAGCACTGTTTAGGTACCCTAATAAACACTTGCACTTTTTTTCCTAAAACCATTCAGTGCAATTGAGGGGAAAAAACATACTTCCAAAAGCTCTTGATCTTGCATCTTGTGCTCCCAAAGCACTTAAACTAGGAGTAATCCTATGAAAACCATCATTACAGCAATTACCATTGAGCTCAGCTAGAAGAAGTCATTTAATGAAATGATCCAAGGTAATCATGCAGGATAAAGCAGGGAATACTACCTGGACATCACACACACACACGTATTTACACCCGCACTAATACCCGGAATACTGTTTGTTTCAGGAGCTAACACAGCCTCCCTCCAGAGCAGCACAGCTCAGTCAAAGTCGCGGTTGGTGAGAACCAGCGGAGCCACCAGAGTCCACACATACAGCACGATGCCAATCCAGCTGGAAGAGATCTTCACCCACACTGACGGCCACTTGCTGGTCATTGTCTCATAAGAAGAATCCGGACTGTGAAAAGAAAAGAAGAAGGATCATTTGCAACCTTTTTTCAATACAACATACTTGTGTAGTTCTAAGCCACCCTTCAACACTGTTTTCACAGGAGATCATTTTCAATTCACACCTCAAAGGACTCTTCTTCCAGGCAGTTCACACCAGTCTATACAAGAACAGCACTTGTAAGCTGGTGTCACAGAATGTGAAAAAACAACAGCAGCACAAAAAATACCCAGTATGAGAAGCTGCCAAGAAGTAGAAAAAATTACAAGGAATTTCTAACAAATCTGCAGAAAGGCAGTAAGTGGGTAGCACTTAGAGATACAAAGAATGTGTTTTGCCTTGCAGAACAACAGCACCGAGAGAAATTAAATCATCTTGATGTCATATTGACCCAAGTAAGGCCACAAATCAAATCCACAGCAGGACTATATATTAAGAGTTATTTCTGAAGGAAGTACCTTTTAGTGTTGCTTTTTTGACAGAAATTGTTCCTTGCCACGTAACTAGAGAACCTAATTTGTATTTCTTAATCATCAAGCTGTTAGCAACAGTTCACACACAGGAGGACTATTTTATTGTGTGACAATAAATTATTACTATTCTTTTCAAGAAGCAGACAACATAATTTCCTTCCACTGAGCCCTGTCACAGAACGGCTGTGGCTGGAAGAGACCGCTGAAGGTTCTCTAGTCCAGCTCCACTGTTCCAGTGGGGACACCTAAATCCAGCTGCCCCATATGGGTTTGGAGTACCTCCAAAAATGGAAACTCCACAACTTCCCCATGCAATCTGTGCCAGTGCTCATTCACCCTAGCAATGGAAAAGTGCTTCCTGATGTTTAGGGGGAATCGCCTGTGTCTCAGTTTGTGCCCTTTGCCTCTGGCCATGTCACTGGGCACTACTGAGAAGTCCTGGCTCCATCCTCTTTGCACACCTGCTTCAGGTGTTCATATACATTGGTAAGACATCCCTTGGACCACCTCCAAGCTGAACTTGTAGCAGGTCTCTCATGTCCTCCTCGTATCACGGATGCTCCAGTCCCTTCATCATCTTTGTAGCCCTCTGTTGGACTCTCTCCAGTATATCCATGTCCCTCTCATCTGGAGGAGTCACTAGTGCTGAGGAGATGGGAAGAAAACCTCCCCCCTGACCTGCTGATATAACATGTCCTTTTTCTAGTTCTCTGTACCAGATATGGGCCTCGTGCTCACTATTTTTTAATTGTTAAATAATTTAAGACTTCATTCTGTTCACTTCAGTAGGATGTATTTCAAGAGTTCAGTGAACGACAAGAATCATCCTAGAAAATATGACAGGCACTTGTGAACAAGTTTGGCTACAGTTTTCAAATACACTTCCCTAAATGTAACTCAAACAGTAACTTCCCTTCAGAAGACCGACTCAAGACCTACATTCCAGAGCATGCAACTTGTGCCTCCTTGTCCAGCAAGAGATGGCATCATGTATGCTCATTAGCAGCACAACATCCAATCAAATGTAAATACCTGTACCAGTTGGTAAGTGTCATCATGATATACAGTGATGCCAGGAAAAGCATGAAGTGGAAGAAGGAGTAACTGTAAGTAACTCCATCCCTCTCATTATCTATAGCTCGGTGAACATCATCTCCATCATCAAGGGAGCCATCACTCCTGGGCATTCCATCCTCTATCAGTGTTGATTCATCACTGGTCAGCATTAGCTTGTTAACCTGGCTGTTGTTGGATGTCCGGATGCTGGATTTGACAGGAAAGGACATGATACAGTTACCCAAATAAATACAATTTAGTATCCAACAGTAAGAAGTGATACAAATTAATGTATTTTTTAAGGGAATCTTACCTTGAATAGAGAACACACAGCAAAAACAAAACCAGTCCTACAATTCCTTGTGCATCCCACCACTGCACTACCTGACCTTGGGTTGGAATGGTGGTACTGTTGTAACCAATGATGCTCAGCAGACTGGGGTTACAGCGCCTGTCTGTGAGGGAAATTGCATTAGAACTTACATAAAACAAGACAAATATTTAATA
>VZUA01046266.1:52932-63736 GCA_013401035.1 Horornis vulcanius
GCAAAGCAGGCACGGGGCGCTTCCACACAAGCATGGTATCTGACAGAAAGACAGAACATGAATTATTTAAAAAGCTATGGATTACTAGATTTCAATATTTAATCAGGCTGTGCAGATCCTCAGATATTATGATGGAAAATGACTCATCCTGTGCATCCCACCACTGGTGCAGACTAAGTCACTGCAACACGTTACAGAGCCACCAAACAACAGCTCTTCCTGATGTGCCGCTGCACAGTGAAATTAGTGCTATGCAAGAAGTAATCATTTTGCCATTCAGAAGAAATAAAGACTGGGTTCAAGCTCATTTGTTCTCTTGAATTTTATTTAATTTCAGCTAAATGACATGCAAGGATTGTTTTTGTAGCAACTACATCCTCCCTTCCACAGCTGCAGAGATTAAATAAACATGCCACAGGAAAAAGATATGAGCACAACTGTCATGTAGGTACACTCTCAGCACCTGGCAGAGTTGGGATACAATCCTCACTGGGGCCATAAATATTTCCAAAACACAAAAAACAGGTGACAGAGCCTAAATCTTAGGTTGCAAACTATTTAATATTAGCAGCTACTCACATGTCACATAATTCTGTTAGTCTGCAAAATTAACTTATGCAATGTAGAAGTTACAAACACTAAGAACAGAGCAAATATGCAGTACATGTGATATCGATACCAAATATCAACACCAAAAGTGGATGGGAATGCTGTACAGTTGCAGTACTACAAGGGAAAAAAAAAACCCCAAATTTTATTTGTATTTAATTCTCACACAGAAAACTGTGGGAAGAAAAAAAGGGAGCTATTACACCAGGAAAGGGTTGGGAAGCAGGGAACAATTCTCTGACACTTGCTGAGTGGCAATTTGGGAAGTAAAGGGTTATGTCCTACAAATAAACATTAGCCTGAGGAGGAGAGGTACAATCAAAATGTGTGATGGCTGCCCTTCCCTGTGCTACAAGAAACCATGCTACCTTTGACACAGAAAGATACAGAACAGAGTTAAAACCCAGGTCCTCCCCCAGCACACATCCAGGGACAACTCCACCATGGGACAAAAGCCACAGGTCTTCATCACTGCATGAGAGACACTCAGTCATGTAAGGACAGGAGCAGTTACAAGGCCACACGACCAGGACATGCCAATCACCCAGTATGACCCAGTATGGCATGTGTCAGAAAGAGTTCTCAGCAGTTTAGTCACAAGACAACCAAAAATGCCAGCAGTGCGCTGCTACTACGGGAGAAGCCCCAGGGGTTGCTGGGAAAAGCAGACAGATTGCCACAACACTCCCGGCAGCCTCCTGAAAAGCCCTAAGGAAAAGGCCAGTTATCACTCTTACAGTTTCAACCAAACTCACACACCAGCACCCACAAACTTCATCTATTAAGTAACTTCCCTGTATTCTTTCTGGCACATGTTTCTTCCCAAGGAGCCAAGAAATTTCACTCCACTACACTACAGAATTACTAAACTTCACCATTACATTTGTCTTGCTAAACCAGTGAAACTAGGCAGATTCTCATTGTAAGTATTTCAGGATATAAAAGTTATTATATTGACCCTTCTTATCTTCTCCTCTACTCAGTATCGTTATAGCACAAATAATATGAAAGTGTTGATTATAGGAGATTTCATCTCAACATAACAAAGAAATTATTTAGACTGAGAGCAACCAGTCCCTGCAAAAACCTCCTCAAGGATGTGGCAGTCTCCATCGCTGGAGGTTTTCAAGATGCAACTGGACAGCATACCAGATCATCCCACTCAGGACCTCTTTTTCATAAAAGATTAAGAAGGAGGACCTTTGAGGCTGCTCTGTGACTGCAAGCAACTACACAAGGGGCATCTATGCTTCATAAGCAGGAAACGTATGGCAAATACTGTCTCTGAATGCATCCAAATTTTATAGTACTACTGTCTTACACTATTTCTGACACACACAAATAACCTTTCCAGTGAAAAATATCAGTTCTCTGTTCAAAAAATTACTTTCTTGAACTAATCCTGTCTGCATTAATATTTCTAAACATACTGTTGAATAAAAGGTTGAGTTGGGCAGAATAGACTATATGATTAGGCTCATCTCCTGCAGAAAACGGGACCAGGAGCACCTGTTACAAAAAATTCACTTCTGTAAGGAATCCCAGTATCACATTGTTTGTTAATTACCTAAATAATTCAAGCAACTTGTTCCTTGTCTCAGGGGACGCAGAAGCACGAATGCTTCTACAGACAGGAGACCAGCAGCAGCTGAAATGAAGAGATTGTCTCCACCTAGCTGGGAAACAGTGTGCCTTAGGAGAGACCATACATCTCACTGGAGTGTCTGAGCTCCAGCACCAGCTTTCAAAATGTTCTACCCTTAAACAGCTCATGAACATATACATCTCTTAACAAGAGACACCTACTGATACATGACACTATTTATACAAGCTGGCTACTTACACAAGGAATCATGTTACAGTCCAATTCTCTCTTTGGCAAAAGAGAATAAAACACATACCATTCCAACAAAACAGTATTATACTATTGGCTTAGCTACTTGTTATAGACTTCAAAAAGAACAGAAACCAAAGAACACTCAGCCCATGGAATTCAGCTCACCAGCAGAAGAGATAAGGTGAGTTTGTGCCACCTTCTTCCTAAATTTAATGCACACCTCCTCCAAAAATTTCAGTAGCACAAAAAGCAAAGTACCACCAAGGAGATTAAAGCTTAACTCCCCAGGAGTGGCTCAGCTTAGCCACAGATACAGACAAAAAGTTACTTTACAATTACTTTTTCACTTGCTTCCATAAGGAAGCTTAGACAAAAGTTACTCAGACACAACCAAATAAAATCTACTGCCTTCCAGAAAATTTTTTTACTTACCTACCAATTCATATTCCTTTCTATTTTTGAGAAAAATAAGCAGCTCAATGGTGTTTACTAAGGAAAAATAAGAAGACAACCCACACACCTATTCTGGGAGCAGCCAGCTGGGCAGACAAGTTAATTCATGCCTGCTAAACTAGTCACTTCATTCCCCAGGGCAGTGGAAATTGCACGAGGAACACACAACAAAATGTATACTGAAGGAGAGAGAAGGAGACGGAAAATCGCACAAAATCATAGGTCAAATGTTACTGCCCCGATGCACACAGTACAAGTTTTTAATATCAAACATGTATCTTCCTACTGGAGTAATGACTAAATGTTTAGATATTAAATTAACTATTTGCAAAAACACCAAGCCCCTGATGGGTTTAGTCAGGGTTTAGCTATGGGCCTAGTCAAGGTTTAGCTACATCATGCCTACTCTTAAGCTTAAAGACACTGAATTAATCAAGATCTTTGCTTCGACAGAGAGTATTAAAGGAGCAAAACAGCAACTCAGCTGTTTCAGAGAAGAGAACAATAGAGGCAAGACACAGTAGAGGGAAAACGGTGCTGCCTTATCAATCTAGGCTGTCAGGAGCAGAGGACTTTTGGTGAGATGGCTCTAGTCTTACAGACAGCTTTGGCCTCACCCCCAACTCCAATAGGCTCCCCCTGCTCTTAAAAATGCCAACCTGAAGCACTGCCTGATGAGCACACGGGAGGGCAGAGCAGTAACACAGAGCAGCGACACACCACACCCGCCCAGGAGACACAAGCACGGCATGAGGCCTGACGCCGGGCTCTGCACAGCACAACACGTGGCTCCACGGAGGAGCAACACTGACAGCAGCGTCCTCACTGGCAAAGCAGCTTTGCCGGCCGGGGCACAGCCCACACCAACCCCACTGCACCTGGTTCAGCTGCTCCCTCACCCTCACTCTACGCTTCCTTCTCAGAGCCACAAACAGAATCTGTACTGCCATATCCTGAGAGACCAGCGTGGACAGATTCCTCCTACTCAGAACTGAACAGGCTTGAAGTGAGGATTAGCTGTGGTTTTAAATGTGGAAAGAAAATAAACACTTTAACGCCATCAGGGGAAAGAGAAAAACTATACCAACAAAAACTACCCACCCTGACTTGTTTGGACACTTTCAAGGAAGGGACAGGGGTTAACTACTTACAGTAAATCTGATTTAATTAAGATTATGATCTCATGCAAATAATTTTATCTAACAGCCCATTTGCTGAATTTCTCTGTAGAGAAACAAATAATCAAGAGCAAGTAGACAGGGGTTCTTCATACACTACAAACACTAACCAGTTGTCAGAGAGGCTGTTTATGAACCTGAAAATGCAGTATATATTAACTCAAGTATTTGAATTAAAGCCTACAGTCACAATGTCATAAAGTATTTGACAATAATTAAAAATAATAATGTTAACTATATTCAGTCAGTAATTAAAGCCTAACTGGCTAGACCATTAAGTAGTATTTAAAATGTTAATGAGAGCGAAATGAATCCTGACAGTAATTAGCTAAAAGGATATTATCAATGTTCTAGTTGATTATTTATAGGCTTATCAGCCTGGAAGTTAACTTACGCAGATTTTTCAATTCTATGATAATTTCATGTAATTTTTACATGAGATTAAGGGATTATGGATCATCTCTCTTAAAGGTCACTCTCTATTAGAGGAGCCAAAGCCTATACATTCAGATATCACAAAAACAGGAGCTTGGATAAATATAAGGTTTGATTATATCACTAGATGTCTGTGTATGAATGCCTTAAGAATAGATAATTTAATTAATGTATGGTACAATATTTTTGGTATGAAAAATTCAGATTTTCACAACCTCATTTTCATTCTTACAGCAAAAATCTAAAAACTCACAAATCACTTCACTGTGTCAATATAAACAGAGAGCAGACTTGGAAAGATATATCATTTATGGATAAAAATGCAAAGCCTTAGTCGAAGACTTGATCAACTTCTTTGCTTTCCTGCACAGTGCCAACAGTTTAAATGCCATCTCAATCTACCGTTTCCCATGAACAAAAATCACCTGACGGTGCTTCCAGAGCACGGTGGTGACACATCACCACGGATTACTGTGCCGCGAGGAAAGGATGGCTCGGCGAGACAAAGATGCTACAAAGGGTGGAGCTGCTCCAGACAAAGCCGTAAGAAAGAGGAATTAAATACAAATATTAGGATCGGGGAGACGTGCGGGTTTTGATTTTCCCTTAAGAAACGCTGGCATTCAAAGCATTTGATCAGACTCTTTTAGACATTGGGGGAAAGGTGATTTCAGCGGACACCGTAACACCTCCCGCACAGGAACGAAGATTAAGCAGCGCCCAGCAGCTCGACAGGCCTGGCTTAAGGACAAAGCTCCCCACAGCGCCGGCGAAACGGCTCCGACTGATCTCTAGAGGCCCCGGGAGCAGCCCGAGAGAGGGGCGCCGCGGCGGGGAGAGAGCCCTGCCCGGCGGCGCGGGGGCCGCGGCGGATCGGGGCGGAGAGAGCCTGGTTGGGGCCGGGTAGGGACCCGCAGGCTCCCCGTGCCGCAGGAGGAGGAGGGAAGGCAGCGCCCCCGCCGCCCTGAGTGACACAGGCGCGGGGAGGCGACGGGCGAGGCCCGGGTGGGGAGGAAAAGAGGAGGGGAAGAACCGGCCGCCGGCTCCGAGCCTCCGGCGGGCAGGGAAGGGCAGGGAGCGACCCCCCACACCACCCGCGTCCACCTTACCCAGCTCGCCATGGAGCAGAGGCCCAGGACGCTGCCCATGGTCCCCGGTGGGCTCGGGCTGGGGCTCCTCCAAGATGGAAGCGGCGGCCGCGGCTCCCGACGCCGTTGTTTACTGCTCCCGGCGGCGCTTCCGGCCGCTCTGACGGCGCCGCGCGTCACTTCCGGCCTGGCGCAGCCCCCGTGGCAGGGCGCGGAGCTGCCGCCGAGCCGCGGTGTTGGCGGCGATTCGCTCCTGCTCCTGCTCCTGCTCCTGCTCCTGCTCCTGCTCCTGCTCCTGCCCGCTCCTGCCCGCTCCTGCCCGCCCCTGCCCGCTCCTGCCCGCCTTCAAACCCAGCGGCAGGGATGGAGATCTGACCAGGGGAACAGGCAGCAGCCGTCAGCCAGGGACAGCCGAGAGATGAAGCTTAAAGCTTGTTAGTTGTAAGCTGTGGGTGAAGCAAATCAAGGCGTAGCGAGCTGGATGTAGTAAATCAAAATAGTTAAGGACATCTGGGATCTAACAGACTCTAAGAATGTACTAAATCAAGGTGTTCATGCACGTCTATGGATAAATTATTAACTCGGCAAAATATTTGATGTCCATATGTCCTATAGCTGAACTATGTCCGTTATGATATACTAAAAGTCACACTTAGAGATAACAAAGGCTCCTGGCCAGGTGCAGACATTTCCCCCTCTGTGTGCATAGATGTTAGCTGGGGTTATGTATCTTCTAGGGAAATTACTAACTAATCATAGTAGGTGAACACAGCCCCAAAAAAGGAAAAAGGCCCACAGAAAAAGAAAACCGTCTTAAAGTAGTGCCTAAAAATGTTTAAAAAACAATCAACCGAGGACCAGAAATTTAAATATATTAAATATATGTTTAACAATATGCATAATGTATACTTATACATATATTTATTAAAAATACTTAGTAAGGCTATTATAATACCAAGGATACCATCTCAGCTGAAAAATAAAACCTTCCATTTGTAAAATTTCTTAAGATCCAAAACTAGACATTCAAGAAGGATACATAGACAAATTGGATTTTTAAGCAAAATACTCAGTATACATCACTTTACAAGTTAAGAACATTTTTGTTTCTTACAATTTTCCTTTCTTACTAACATGCATCATTACACTACTGCATGCTGAGCTCAGATTGGCTTTATCTATGGATGTTGCTAAATCTGTCCTTTGTAACTGATTTTAAAAGCAATCTTATTTTCAAAAACAAGCATGAAAAGGCAAAGAAGGAATTTTTGCAGGCTGAAGGTTTAAGGCTGCAAGTGTCTAGTGATAAAATATGGGAATAATTAATAAAATAGTTATAGCTATTTGTTTGAAAGGTAAGTACACAGGATTAGTGGTCATTGAGAAATTTTGGAGTGCCTTTAGTTCGGCCAGTAGAGCCACAGCAGTAATTGTTAATGTTCACTTTTGTTTGTGCACTGATTGAGCCAGTGAAGTGTGCTGTGTTCATCTTCCACATAACACCACCACAGGAGCCAGAAGGTCCTGGAGGCGCAGCATCAGCTCACAGCTAACGTTGCAGCTTGCCTCATATGATGAATGCATAATCTCCATTCCCTCTCCTTTATGAATCCCTTAATCTTCTTCAAAGATGAGTTTTCATTAGCTACTGATTTTTTTTCACTTCAGTATTCCGGCAGTTTTCACAGTGTTCTCTTTTTCCTTACAAGAATTTCAGAGAGCCATGGCAGCCTATTTCGCTCCATACCAACCTGATCTGTTTTTTTTTCCAAATACTAAATCTCATCATTGTTCTCTGATTCAGTCATTATTTCTGCTATCTTATATCACAGAGCCGAAACATTATGTACACTTCAAGGAACCAAGTCCTGCTCCTCATTCACTACGTATCTTTTCTAAGAAATTGTAAAAGAGAAAAGACCTGCGATAGGAATTTCTCTTCAGGAATTTTATTCCTTTAAATTATATTGTAAAATACCAGTTTTACTTCATCTGAAGGAGGGTAGAATTCATCATACCTAGATATATGTCCCAGATGGCTTCTCCAGTGTGATATCTTTCTTCTCTGTGACCCTTTTGAGTTGAATATGATAATCATAGTTGTCTATTATTTGACTAGCTCTCTGATTATTTCCTTTTAGAAAATAACACCACTCAAATAGCAAAAATAACTTTTTATTTTCTTGTTTCTATTAGGGAACTTCTTACTAAAACCTGCCTTTTTGTCAGCTGTTTATTGGAAAATGATATTTTTTCCAAACTAGAGACCACCTGTCACTTTCACGGTTTGCACAAGCAACTGTGATCAGCTCCTTCAGTGAACACCAGATCTGCAGAGAGCCCAGAGCTGCCTTGTGGAGCATCCCAAACAAGGCTACACAAGTTTTAACCTTCAGTAGAAAAGCCCTGGTAACCATTTTGTCTCTTGAGTCCGTGTCCCCAGACCACTGAGAGGAAAGGGTGAGGTTGACAGGACAAGATTCGCTACTGAATAGGCTTATGCTTTTTGCAAGGCATCACGCACACAAATAGAACATGTTAGGGAATAAAAATGTAAATAAAACATGGCTGTATTGAAGCCTCACTCATGCCGAACTCGTACCAAGTATCAGCGTAACATTTGGGGGAAGGAAAGTGTTCAGCCTTCAAAACTGAAGGAGAAAATCCAGGACGGCTTTTGTTCTCGCGGCATGGACATGGAGCTACTTCCCCCTAGAGGGCAGTGCAACTTAAAGAATTGAAATCTCTACATGGCAGCGTTCGAATGGAAAAAGGCAATGTGAAAATGTGGGTTTTATCTCAACAATGTTAACAGAAAAATACTCTGCAGGGGTGTACATTCTGGAATGAGTCTGTGTACACAGTACGATTCTATTTCACTTACTTAATGTCATTTTTAAATGAAATATACAGAAGCCCATGGGTTTTTTCCTCCTTGATCCTCTAAATGAAACATAATATTGAAATTATGTCTGTGACAACAGATTATAATATCCAGGTTTCGATCTTTATTGTGCGAGAGAAGACACAATAGAATAAAAATCGTACTTCTGATGGACTGTGCAAGGACTTGTAATAGAGATATCAGAAATTTAATGGAATTCAGAGGCCATATTATTCAAGGACTGACCTAGATATAAATATAATAGATTCAAATAGATAGGAATACAGAATAAATGTTCTTCTTTATCTCCCTCTTACAAGTTTGTGGGTTTTGTCATTTTTTCCTTCTAGCAATATCTGTTTATGTAGATCAAAATCAAACAATGCAATGGATTTAATTGGTAAAGCATTATCATGTATATTTCTTCTTTTTTTTTTTTTTTTTTTAAATTTTTNTTTGTAAATATGTGTGGATTTAATCCTTTACAAAAGAATGCATAATCTGAAACTGTTTTATACAGCTACTGTCATGAAGCAAAGAACAAAATATCATCAGATTGTGCAAATTGTTGTCACTCCATTTATGGCAGCAGAAGATAAGGTGCAGATTGGGTCAAGATTGTTATTAACATTCCTATTAAGCCCCATGACAGTCATTTCAAGTGAGAGAGGAAAACTAATTTCTACTCTGTTACTGTTATTGTGTGCCTGGAATAAATGCTCTCCAAGGGTAAATTAACAAGACAATTTCACATCACTACATAATGCTGTATTCTTAATTGGAAAAGGCAGAAATATTTGTAATAAAATCAGCACACTTCAATCTGTATAGCATAGTATAGTTCAGTGTTTCTAAATAATTGGCATTTTGGAGACTGCTGCTAGCGTTGTAACAGGGTGTGATGGATGCCTTTAAAACCCAACACTGGCAGCTTTCAGTCCGTTCCCATCTTCCCTGCTGGTCCAGCCATGAGAAGCTTTGTGTTTGTACCACTTATCCTGGGCATAAATCTAAAGAAACAAGTGGAATTCATCAAGGAATGATTTATTACCCTTATTTTTCATCAGCCAGCAAGAATTTAGAATCCATCTGTATTCTTCAAAATCACCCTGTCTTTTGTATTGTAAGGTTCAGCCAGGTGAGAGGCCTGAGAGTACCTGAGGACACATTGCTGGCATTGCATTAGGCAGGCTCCAGTCTCCAGAGGAACTCCTCTCAGTGGCTTTGCTGAAGGCAGCTTTCAGCACAGCTTTGGAGGGAGGCTGGTCACGAGCAGTGCCCCCTGGCTCATTGCTGGGGCCACTCCTGTTTAATATCTTCATCAATGACATGGACAAGGGGATTGAGTACTCCCTCACTCAGTTTGCAAATGGCACAGTTGGGTGGGAGTCTTGATCTGGTGGAGGTGATCTGGTGGAGGGCAGGAGGGCTCTGCAGGGGGATCTGAACCAGCTGGATCGATGGGCTGAGTCCAGTGGGAGTTCAACAAGACAAAGTGTCGTGTCCCACACCTGGGTCTCAACCCCACACAGCGCTACAGGCTGGGGGAAGAGTGGCTGGANATCATTCTGCTATTAGGACTGATACTTTGGGTACTGTGGCTAATTTTAAATACATTAATAACATTGATGAGATCAGATGCACGTGCTGCCAAGGTTCTGGAGGAACCTATGCAGCTTAGCCCCCTGGGAACCTAATACCATTCTTTCAAAAAGTTAGTGAACATATGAATAAGGGTGATTTGGCTTCAGCAGCTACCTAGATTTCTAAAAAAGCCTTACACAAGCTCTTCACTAAGAGCTTTCAAAGCAACTCATCAGTCACAAAATGATAAAAGAGGTTCCTTTTTCTATTAGCAGCTACTAGCAAGATCCATCAAGGGCTATTAAGCATAATTGTCCAGCTCCAATCTCTATTCAGAAAATCCTTAAAATGGTAATTGCTGAAACTGGAATGGCAAAGCTATCACCATCTGCTTGTCCTTCAGCTACACTCTTTGCTGAAGCATTTGCTATTGGTCTTGTTCAGGGACATAATGCTGGGCAAGAGCATACTTACCCTGACCTAGTGCAGCCTTCCTGATATTCTTAGCTAAGTGTCTTGCTGTGCTCTGAATTGTAGCAATTATCTGTAGTTTTCTCTTTTTTAATGATAAAGGGACTCTTCCTTTTGTAACTTAATAATTTTAGGTAAAAATAGAGCAATAATTTTCACACAGAATCATAGAAAGGTTGGTGTTGGAAGGGAACTTAAAGATCATCTTGTCCCAAGCCCCCTGCCTTGGGCAGGGACAACTTCCAGTAGACCAGGTTGCTCAGAG
>VZUA01046267.1:0-23347 GCA_013401035.1 Horornis vulcanius
ATCTTTACCTGGCAACATTTTCTTTGTAGAGGTGAAAAATAGCAAGGGTAAGATGGAACATGGACTCTCGTTCCGTTAGCTTATAGTAGAAGTAGGGGAATGTGGAAATTGATTTTGTCTGGCTAAAGTCACAGTTTGTAGCATGAACCAGTGTAAAATAGGTTATAAAACTCAGGCTGTTCACAATTCAGGGGTTGGTGGTTGGAGGCTTTTTATGGCCCGTTTCAGATTTTATGTCTAGAAGTGCTGGTGCATTTGCATGTATTCAATTTGTATCAAAATCTGTGAACGTTTCTTGCTGTTGCTGTTGCAGCCAGAGTGATGCTGCAGCAGTCTCCATGCCCTGACATCCCCTGCAGTGGAGCATCCTGCCACAGGGTGAGCCCATAAACCCACCTCCACTCACCTGCTGTTCAGACAGTAGTTTTCTTGTGTACTGTTTTTTCCTTTCCTTTTTTGATAATATCTATCACAAGCCAAAAGGTAATGTCTCCCCCCAGGCAAAGAAGCCCATCTGATAGAAAACCACACCAAGCTCATGCACAGATTTGACACACTAAAAGATTTCATGTTTCTAAAGGTGATGTGGCTTTGGTTTTGTTTAAAGAGAAGAAAGGAAAAAAGATTCACTTTCCAACCACAAAGAGTTGCTTATTGCAGGGAAGCAAGCGACATAATAAATTATTGTCCTGGTGAGAATGAGGGATTTCTGGCTTTCCGGTTACTCCTCTCCCTTCCTTGCTGGATCAAGCTGGCTGTTTCGGGTTGAATTCTGCAGCACTTGTCTGTCCCTCTTTTTTCCCCCCATTTATTTCTGTGTTTGTTTTGATGGCTCTGTTTCAATCCACCGTGCTGTTTGCCTGCTGTGTTCTTTGCCAGGCTTGTGAGTGGCACTGCAGCGTGGCAGCTGGTGGGCTCCTGTCCTGTCACTGGGGCTTTTCTGCATCACCAGGTACCAGAAACCAGACATGAGACTGGAAGGATGATGAAATACATTAAATGCTCAGCCAGCTGTGGATGCATCAGTATCTGAAAAGCCCAAGGCTGGCTCTAGCAGTAAACACTCATGTGGTTTTCAAAGGTGTTTACATTTTAATTAGAAAAGAGTCAGATCCGGGGTATAATAATTTACATTTCTGCGCTTGATGTTTTGACGTCTGGAAAGGTAGTGGTTTTGGAGCAGCAAATCCAAGAAAGACACATGATGCTTTGTGGAGATGCAGCAGTACCTGGGTACAGGGAGTCATAGTTCATCTCTGTTGCTTTTATTTTCCATAGTAACTGTTCCTGCAGGCAGCTGGGTAAGAGAGCTGCCTGCCAGCAATAAAGATAAACTGCTCATCTCGTTCTCTGAGATGCTCTCACCGCTTGAGAAAGACACATTGCTAATTACTTGTTGTTGGAAATGGGCTGGATGAGGAGAGGGAAAATATTGCTGCAGAAGGGGCTCATTAAAAGGAGATGCTGGGAATCGAGCCGTGCTGATGGCCAGGAGTTCCAGCCCAAAACACAGACAGTCAAAGGTCCTTGTGCCTGTACTGCTGTCAGTGTGAGCTGCTGGGTGGTTTTTTGCAGAGTTGAGACACACAGAGGGTTTCACCTGACCCAAAGGTGCTGATAAGAAGCAGATAAGAAGTAGAAGCGTTGTCCTGCACTATCTGCACTTCCCTGGTTGGTGTGGTCAAAATATCTCTCTTGTCTGGGGTTGTAGGGACTTCCTCTTCACTGTGTGCTTCAGCAGCAGCTTTGGGAAACCTTGCTTCCTCAGTGAGCAGGGAATGTGAGGAAGATGATGATGGAGGGTTTGACCATGAGCTGTTCCCCCCTGCCCAGCCCCAGAGAGGCACTGAGCAGAAGGGGGTGTCACCTCACCCTGCATTTCCATTTCCACCTGTAAAAGGTGATGTCCAACATCACTGTAGGGGGCAGAGATGGGAGAACTATGGGGTGGCTTTGGAGCCTGCACAAGAGATGTGAAAGTTGTTGGTTGCTCATGAGAGAGAATGTGTTTTCTGGGACTGGGCTGGGACCTTTCCCTCTGTCTTCCTGGGTGTCAGTTTGGTTTGGCTTTACCATCATCCCATTCAGGCACAGACAAATCTGGGCTGCTGAGCTGTTCCTCAGTTCATGTCCCAGGTGTCTCAGAGCAGGAGGGACCTATTGGATCACAGTTTTTTATAAACACCCAAAGGAGAACTGAAACAAGAGGGATACTGGATGTCCTATCACAGAGCATTCTGGAAGCAGGTGGCTGCATTGGTACGTGAAGAATTTGCACTGCAGCTGCCTTTTATAGTAAGCATCTCTTGTTCCTAGAAAACTCTGGGATGATAAATCCCATGTGGCAAGACAAAGGCTTTCAGGGATCTGTCAGGATAGCTCTGTAGCCTGTCACAGCCTGTCTCTGCAGCAGCTGGCCTGTGATGGCATTTCTGAGAAATAAATATTCTATGCGTAAAGGATGCTCTGCATTCCTCCTGACTTCACTGTGGAGTCACAGAGGAATGGAGGATTGACCTGGGATTTTCTCAGTGTTTAGCTGAAGGATAAGTAAGGAAGAAATATGAGTTTTCCAATTAAATGCTGTAAGTCAGTCAGTCAAGCTGAAACAGCTGAGGCCATGTTGTTGGAAAGATGGCCTGGGCACGTATCCTTTATTGGGCTTTGGTGGTGGTTACACTTTTCAATTACTGAATTTCAGATCAACTAAGAAGAAGCCTGATGCATGAAGTTGTTCTGCCTGAACTCTGTATTTTGGAGATCTTTCCCAATGATCTTAGCTAGGTGTTAGGACTGGCTATTAGTTCCTGGCTGTGTAGTTGTCAGGAAAAAACCACTTCTCTTGCCTTTGGAAGCCACAGCCTTTGAAGAAACTCACCATGTGTGCAAAAGCATTTTAAGCTCTTAGCATCCATCCAGTGGAAGCAAAACACTGGGAGAGCAATCTCTTTATTTCCTTTCCTTTGCTGGTGCTCAATCGTGTTGGACCTTGCGTAGGAGCAAGGTGTGCTGTTGTTGTCCTAATAGCAGGTAAGAATGTTTGTATGGATGAAATGGAGCAAGAACAGGCTTTCTCTTGGGTCATCCCAGCCCCCTAAAGCTCTAGGCTGGTGCAGAGGGGCTGGAAAGCTGGGAAAGGCCCTGGAGATGCTGGTGCTGAGGTACCTCCAGTGCTGGGGACAGCCCTGGGCCCAGAGAAGGGGCAGGTTGGAAACTGGGGAAAAATTGTTCGTGGAAAGGCTTGTCCAGCCTTGGCAGAGCTTCCCAGAGCAGTGGTGGAGTCCCCATACCTGGGTGGGAATTTAAAAGCTGTGTGGATTTGGCATTTGGGACATGGGTCAGTGGTGGCCTTGGCAGTGCCATGGGAATGGTTGGATTTGATGGTCTTGGAGGGCTTTCCAATCTAAACAATTCCATCATTCAATGATTCTGTAAGAATTGTTTTAGGAAGATCTGTTTATGGGTAGCAGTTTTGGTGTAATGTTGCTGTGCCAGCATGTTTTTGCCTGGAAGCTTCTTTTGGGGGCTGGAGTCCCTTGGTGTGGCTGGAACACAGGTGGATGTCATCCCAGGGCACAATCTGTGTGAAGTTGTCCTGCTGTACTGACTTGGCACTGCCAGGCTGCTGCAGTCCAGATTTTGGAGAGCTTTTGGTGTGGAGGGGAATGGCTGGAGCCTCCTCCCTGGGGGAGGATGTGCGTGTGGGGTCCTGTCACCCAGCCTCCAGTGAGCTGATGGAAATGCATCACTGTCCTGTGGTCTTCTCATCACAGGCTCACCACTTCTAAAATCATTTTGGCTGCAAGTTCCACTCTCCTGTTGCCTCCCAACCCAAAGTGGGTTCCCTCTCCTTTACTCTTCTTCACCCATCAAACTCACCACTTGCTTCCACAAGTTCAACAAGCCTGGAGCACCTTTGGGAGAAAGAGAATGAGCCTACAAGTGTCATAAAAGATGCTTGTTCTTATTATTTGCTGATGAAGGGTAAAGCTGTATAATGGCCAAAAAGCCCTGTATCATCTTGCTAGAGCAAGAACCCCATTTAGATCACCCTAAATAACAGCTATTAATAATAATTATACATTACAGTAATGCTGATAATTACTAAGTCATAATAAGTAGTTTGCATATCTATTGACTTTTTTTGCTGATGATTCCTTCTTTAATGGTCACAATAATGAGCACAACATGGACTCCGTAAAATCATAGGATTCTACAATGATTTAAGTAAGAAGGGGCCTTCAAGGTCCTCTAGTTCTACCCCCTTGCCATGGGCAGGGACATCTTCCACTACACCAGGTTGCTCAAGTCTCATCCAACCTGTCCTTGAGCACTTTCAGAGGTAAGAAAGATTTGGAAGGTAATTTTCAGGCCCCCCCACCTCAAAAAGTAGAGGGGAGGGAAGGGGAAAAAATGCAAATTTGAGATTGGTCTCTATTTGTTACATTAAGGAACGCACCTGGTGTCTGGGAATCTTTTGTGGTAGGTGCTGAGCAAACATAGAGCTGAGGGTTTACTGCTTCAGGAAGAGTTCTCACCAACATTTGTTTGCTCAGTGTGGGAAGATAGTAAGTGCTTTGATGCTCAACTGTGGGTTTGGGTTTTTCTTTGAAAACCTTTTTTGTACATGTTTTGAGGGTGAGGTAAGGTGAGAAACGAGCTCCAGGCACAGATCACCAGGAAGAACAGGAATTTTCTTCCTATTGAGTGGTTTCCTTTAGAGTGAGGTGAAGGTAGCACAAAATGAATTGGTTTTAGAGTTTCCCACTAGAGATCCACAAGTATCTCAGATATGTGGTTTGTGTTTGTTTGCTGGACCTGATGACTTCTGACAAAAATATTTCCTTTCAGTTTGCCATCTCTCCTGTTGCTACTTGACAAAATGCTGGTTGTGCACTGTGGTGAGCACCCAAAAGTGAGGCATGTGATAGTTCTAATTCACGTTTTATCTTGGGTATTCAAGGTGGAGCATCCCCAGGGCAATGCCCTGGCTTTGATTTCCTCCAGTACCACCCTCATAAAACCCTGAAACAGGAAAAAAATATCTTTGGGCTCGGGTAATGTGTGGCCCAATGAGATGGAGGGTAACCTCTGACCCTGCTCACCCCATCCTGAGTGATGTCACCTGTATCATTTGTCCCCTGCCTCGTGCCATCTCTCCATGCCATCACACCCCTCCAGGACTCACGGGAGCCTCCTATCCTCCCGACTCTTTCTTTAGCACTTCCTGTTTGATAATCGGTGCATTCCATTTGGTAATTGGCACTAATTAGTGAAAAAGGGAGAAGCATGCCCTCCTCCATGACTCTTCACTCTCTGGAGCTCCTTCTTTTTTCTTTCTTGACTTTCTTCTTTTTTCTTTGTCCTTTTTAATATGCCATATGATTTTTGTTCAGGAGCTAGTGTGTGATATTGGTCTACGTAATGAGCCTTTTTGACAGTCTGGGCACATTTGGGAATAATCTCTTGAGCAGATGAAAATCCTTAGGCCAGAACTGCTCATTCTCGGCAGTTTCCAAATGAAGCCACAATTGTTCAGAAGTGGCAGAGGAGAAAATATAGTTCAGGAGCTGGAAACTACATGAGCTGGGAACAGATTTTTTTTTTTTTTTCTCCCCCTTCCTTTCTGGATGACATGTGACTCACTCCAAATTTCCTTAGCAATTTTATACTTGTCTCAAAGCAGACTGTAAATACTCATTCCTGGTGAAGGAGAGGGTGAGGGATGAAGCTGTTGTGTCCTGCATAGTGCTGGCAGTTCCCATCTCCTCTCCCTCCCAGCTGCAGGGAGGGAGGAATATGAGATTTACCACAAGACACTGGGCCAAGGCTTAGTTCTTTCTAAATGTGGAATTATAAAATATCCTGAGCTGGAAGGGACCCTCCAGGACCATCCAGTCCAGCCCCTGTCCCTGCACAGACACCCCAACAATCCCACCCTGGGCATCCCTGTCCAAGCTCTCCTGGAGCTCTGGCAGCCTCGGGGCCGTGCCCCTTCCCTGGGGAGCCTGGGCAGTGCCAGCACCCTCTGGGGAAGAGCCTTTCCCTGATACCCAACCTAACCCTCCCTGGCACAGCTCCAGCTGTTCCCTGGGCGCTGTCCCTGTCACAGGGAGCAGAGTTCAGTGCCATGCCCAGCCCAGATCCAGGAGCTGGTGGTTTCCTTTCTTTGTGGTGTTGCTGCATTGAGCCCTGGAGAAGTAGGAAGGAGAAGAGAATTATAAATCCCCTGTGTCTCCTATAGAGACAATTTTCTGCAGCAAGAGGTTTTAAAAGTGAATTTTGTTGTGCTCTCTGTTTCACCTCCTCACTGGGCCGTTTACAGTCACGCCTTTAGCTCAGCATTATTTACTGCCACTGCCCTAGAGAAGCTTTTCAGTTACCACCCTCTTCCTCACCATTGTCCATTACCCCCAGCTTCTCTCCCATATCCAGCACAACTACTGCTTTGGACTTATTAAATTAAGCATTTTAGTATGAGATTTTTTTTTTTCTCTTGTGCATATGTCTGGAGGTTTTCAGTAGTTTAGGTTTTAAGCAGGAGGCCAGGAAATATGTCTGTTGTCCTTAAATGCAGGAATATTACAGAAATGGAACATTCCATGCCTGGAAGCCCTAAATGCAACCACCTAGGATTATTATAAATTGCACTGGAAATGCAGATGTACAGCAAAAGCTATCACAGCCCGTGGTAACGGATAGGCCTCCTCTGCTGGGGTTTTTTAATCTTTTTCATAATCACCAGGAAATAACTCCTCGCTGTCTTTTTTGTCCCACTTCCTCAGGCCCCCTGTGTTCCCGGTGTGTCCCCTGAAGGGATGGAGAGCTCCTCAGTGGCATCAGCCTCCTCGGAGGCGGGGAGCAGCCGCTCCCAGGAGATCGAGGAGCTGGAGCGCTTCATCGACAGCTACGTCCTGGAGTACCAGGTCCAGGGGCTGCTCACGGACAAGACCGAGGGCGACGGCGAGAGCGAGAAGACACAGTCCCACGTCTCACAGGTGGGGCGTGACACAGGGGCTGTTGGCTTGTAGGATGGGTCAGGGATGTGTGTTCTCAGGTGAAGTAGCTTTTTCAAGGTTTGGATGTGAAGCAGGACGTGATAAAATGCTGGATTTTGGGCAGCTCGCTTGTTCGGGGATGTGTTTGAGGTCTCCAGCCTGCTGGTAGCAGTCTCCTGGTGCTGGGTTTGGTTTATTGTGGTCTCAATGTGCATCGCTGGAAGTGTCCCAGGCCAGTTTGGATGGGGCTTGGAGCAACCTGGGATAGTGGAAGGTGTCCCTGCCCATGGCAGGGGGATGGAATGAAATGGGGTTTAAGGTCTCTTCCAACCCAAACCATTCCATGACTCTATATATGAAGGATCCCATCTTTATCTGGTATCAGCAGTGTTTGATCTAATCTCTCTGAGCTCTGCAGGTTTGCTGGAGCTGAGGATCTGACCCAGAGCTCTAGACCTGTTTTATATCATCTCAATTTAAAGAAATTACCAAACAAAGGAACCTTTTAAAGAATAGATTTTAGTGAAGAGGTCTTTTACATTTTGAGGATCAAAGCCCTTAGAAGTGGGAGAAAATACATTTAAAAATCTAGTGATCCAAAGTGTATTTTTTTAATCCAAGGCTGGAAGATGTCTGTCTTTGAAGTGGCACTTTGGAGGGGCTTCAGGTCAAACAGACAAGTTCTGCTTATTAATGTGTCTAGTTCAATAGTAGTATTGAATTAGAAATAAATTAATAGACAAAGTTTTGCAACCTCTTCCAGCCTGCCCACTGCTCTGCCAGTAAGCCCAGGCTCCCTCAGCATCTTAAGGACAAAAATTTCTAATTCTCATGGCAGCCCCTGTACATTTTTTGCATTAAGATCCTTGAGTGCAACAACCAAATCCATCTTCCAGTTGTGGAAATCATATTTTAGCTTCCCTTCCTGGCCTGCCCTGGAAAAAAGGAGCTGTGGGGTTTTTAATGTCAGTTCTGAGAGTGTTGTCTTTCAAGATGGCTGGGTTTTATTTTAAAAGAAAAATTCGTAATAATGAAAGATCTGAACATTGAATCTTTTAATTAAACCACTTTTAGAGGCACGTCAAATGAAGCAGCTAAATGAGGTTGTACCCCAGACCATTGATGCAGAAGTTTAATTAGGATTTATTGTGAAACTCCATCAAAATGCAGCATTTTGTATTTCTAGGGCTCTGTATTGGACAAAAAGTGAGGATGGGCTTTTACTCTAGGTCAGTTGCATTTATCAAGCCATATCTTAATGGATGCACTAAGAAGGAATTATCCCTTGTCCCACAAAGGCTATTTTTTGTTTTTCCACCTATAAGAAATAATCAGGAATTTTTATTTCTGATTTTCTCTTGCTGATCAGTTCTTAGCAAAAGAAGGGATAAACAAGCACATATCCTGCAACTGGCTGGAGTAACCCTGGTGGAAGCCAGCCTGATGGAAGGTGGCACGTTCCCTCTTAATGTGAGCTAGAGAGAGAGAGATGGATTTAAGAAAAAGACACTCAGCTGAGACCAGGGAAATTGTTTTTAACTGCAAGGTTCTGCCAGCAACTAAATTTTTAATGTTGGGCAAGTTGCTTAATCTCTCTGCAGTTTGTTTCTTTATGGCTGTGATGTTTTCCCTGCCTGAGAGTGGATAAATCCATTCACCCATGTGTGTGAGTTGCTTGGATGGTACCACATCCCTGGACAACTGTTCTCCTTGCTGGGGGAAGGAGGGAAGGGCACATCCTCCACACTGCTCACAGGGAAGCTGAATCTGTCACCACTTCAGAGAATCCCAAAATGTGGATGTTCCCATGGTGGGGATGTCCCCAGCCTTGCTCCCACCAGAAAAAAAGAGGAAAATGGCAATTTTGTTTTGCTGTGGAGATAATAATGAGTGAGCTTGTACCTTGAGAGATATTTCCAGGCATGTGGTTGTACTCAAAATTGTTAAAGGAGATAGGGATACATCTGGTAAAAGGCTCTCAAGAGTGATATCATCATGAGCCTGTTTTGGGGGGGCAGCAGAAGTGGCAGGAGAGTGGTGGGCTGCTCTTTGATGAGGGGAGACTGAAACCCCCCCATCTGAGCTAGAACAGGCTCTCTGATGAGGGCAGGGGTCATGTGCAGTTGTAGTGAAGGCTTTTATTTTGTGGCCTCATCCATACCTGTCAGGGAGCTCTCAGGTGGTTGTTTGTATGGAAATGACTTTTCATTTTCTTGGCACATCATCCTTGGTGATGGCACCAAGCACTGTGTGTCTCTGGAGCAGCCAAGTGCTTCCAGCATGGAAGACCTCAGAAGTGAGGCTGGTCAGGCTCCACTTTGTTGAAGGAGTGACAAAATTACTTTAGAATTATGCAGCATCTCTCATGCTTGTCTAGTGAAATTCTTTTTTTCACCAGTATGATGCAGCCCTACATTTCTTTAGGAAAAAAAAAGGCAACAAATGTCACCAAATTCAATTATTTTGGTGGAGGCACCTTGCTGCCCAGCCTTGGGGTGAGCTGGCTTAAGAATCTGCTGATCCTCTATGGCCATGTCTGGCAGTGGTCAAACCTACAGCTTCCATGCTTGTTTTCTGTTTTGTTTAAAATGAAAACACAGGGTGTTGGCTGTTCAGGGCATGTGTCTGTCCCTGAAGCAAACAGAGTTGGGAAAAGCAGAAATTTTTCAACTTCCCATGGAAGAATTCCATGGAAATGACTGATAAAAGTCAAGTCACCCTGGTGTGTAACACACACCTGGGATTCCAAACACTTCCAGAGTCAGCAAAGAGGTATTGGGGCTGGATTTTATTGCAAAGCACTGTACCAAGTGCTTTCCTACAGCTGTTCCTGCATCTTCCCTCTACCCACTGTCAGCGGGTGGAGCATTTCCAAGGCAAAGCCTTTGGGATCATCCTCAAAAAGGAGGGAGTGCCGCACATGTACAGCGATGCCGGCGGCTGGACGGTGTTTGCTGTGCGCTGTGGACTGACACAGCAGTTTTGCCCAGCCCAGCTATTATTTTACACAATCCCTTTTTTTATCCCTTTTGCAGTGGACGGCGGATTGTAGCGAGCAGCTTGATGGCAGCTGTTCCCCATCCCGAGGGAAGGGCTCTTCGTCTCACGAACATAACCAGGTAGGGTTTGTGTTTGGTTCCTCCTGCCCAGACCTTTGCATTTATTTCTTGCACTGCCTCGCCTGGGAGGTGCTGCCAGCTTTCCCTCTCCCCTAGAAGGGGAGACATGCACCTCTGCTTGGCATCTGAAAGCTTATTCCTGCCCAAACCATGGGAGGTGGGCAACATCCTGATGTGTGTTTGGGTGCTTTCACCAGGAGCTTAAAGGGGAAAAAATAAGGAGTGTCACATTTATTCCAGAAGACCTGTGTGAGGAAGCTATTAGGAACCTCAGAGCTGACTTGAAAGCATGGGATGTAGCTGGAATGAGGGATCTTTGTGTAGCTGGACTTCTCTGCTGTGTGCTGGAGCACAAGGATGGTGTTACAAGGAAAAGCATTAAACAGCTGTGAGGGTGAGCTGGCAGAAGCAGCAAAATTGCACATGCTGAGAGCCCGTGTTGGTCGCAGTGACAGGAACCAGGTGTGAGTCAGTTTTGGTGCTTGGATGTGGTGTGAGCACAAGTGAGGAGTGTTTACCAAGCACTGCTGGAGGTGGCTGTCCCTCCTCATGTGAGTACCCCCATAGGAGAGGGCTGGGTAGGGTGGGGGCTTGTGTTTGATCATTGTCATCTGGTTGACGAGCTGCTGTGTCACTGTGGGACCATCAGCTCTGTGAGAGCAGCATTTGTTTGCCTGAGGAGATGTGAAACTGACGCATCTGAGAGAAGGGGAAACAGCATTTCCAGCTGCTGTGGCTGGTGGATGTCCCACCCAGAGAGGTGGCTTCAAGTTGGTAGCTTTCATACTCTTGCCCTGCTTGATGTCCTCCAGATTCAATCTCATGGTGTGGGGTCCATGAGGGGGACCTTGGGAGCCCCTTGCAGGGTGTACAAGAGGCTGTGCCAGTCGAGCACGGCATGTTGCAGCTCTGATTTTGGGCACAGCTTCCTCCCACATGGAGCCATACTGGGACTTCTTGGCTGAGGGATGGGGGCTCAGGCATCCCCTCCTTGCCATGGCCCCATGTACCACCTCTACAACACCTGTACCCAGCAAAGGCAGGGTGTTGTTGTGTAGGAAGGGTGTGTGCTGAACAGAGGCACTGCCTCAGATGAGCTGCTGACGGTGCCAGACAGAATTGTGGATTTAATTTATTGCACCTTTGATCTGATGCAAAATATTCAGCAGCAAAACCTCATCCCAGCTCCCTCCCAGCACTGCAGACAGCTGCTGGTTGTTCAGCTGGGAGGCTGGCTATTTCCATCAGGCTTCTTTGGGCTTTCCCAGGGGAAGAAGGTCCCTGGCTCTTCACCCAAGGGCTCTGCTGACATTCCAGTGGCTGGTGGGGACCACAGGAGGATGCAGGAGTCATGCATGGGTGTAGTTTCCTGACATTCTCCATCTGCCTGGTGCCATGCACTCTTCTGTTTCAGCTTACATGGTTTTTTTTTTTTTTTTTTTTTTNTTTTTTGTTTTCTTGATGGTTTTTGTTTTTTTTTTCCTTGGGGAGTTAAATGTATTTGATCTCCTCCTACAGGGAGCTCCTTTCCTAAACACCAACACCATTTGCTGATGCCCAAGCTGCTTACCCTGTGTTTGGGCTCTCTCCCAGCCCACAGCAGAGCTAGTAATTATCTCTCTCCATGTTTGGCTTCCTTTAACTGTGAGTAACAAATTTTCCTTGGCACTGAAGAGGAGCTGCAAGCTATTGTTCCTCTGTCCAGGCAAGCATTTCTCTCACTGTCACTGCTATATGAGAGAAACAGTGCTGGTGAGGACCAAGGGCAGTTTGCTACCATTTTTGGCTGTTTTCACTGTAATCTCTCAATATTAAAAACAAAAAATCATTAATAAGATGTTTGTCCTGAATTAAAATTATCAATCACTTTTCAGACCTGCTAAGGAAGAAGCCAGCTAATTATTTCCTTCAATGAAGGAAGGGGTTTGGATTGGGGGTGGGGTTTTTTTGTTTTGCTTGGTTTCATTTGGTTTGGATTTTTTGTTTTGTTTTGGTTTTTTTGGTTTGATTGGATTTTTTTTAATCTTTTTTGTTACTTTTTTTATGTATTTGAGGGGTTTGGGCAGAAAATGGAATTCCTGTTTTTTCAATTGTGTTTCCAGCTGAGATCTCTGTGTTGCCAGTCTCAGTTGAAAAATACTTGGACGTGAGATTTCTGCTGGCTTCAGCTAATGTGAAAATGTGGGTTATGTATCAGTGACCATGGTATGCCTCACGTGGTTCTAACCTGGCCATCAGAAAGAGCATTTATATGGAAATCTAGGTTAGTCCTGGAAATATATTCAGCATGTGTTTCATTTTCTGTGAAGGCAGAGTAGTTCAGACTTGCTTTTTCAGATGTAATTGGCTTCCTAAAGGTTATAGGGAAGTCTAGAAGAAGATGACTTTCCTATGCCTGCAAACCCCCCTTTGCATCCCTGAGTACTTGATGCTTTTGAAATTCTGGGCTGTGTGATCCAACAAGGTTAAGGAAAACAAAAGAAAGATTTGTGTGTGTGTGTTACACATTTATGTACAGTATGTGTGTATATAAGCATCTAATTGTTCTCATGCAAGTGTGGGGCTGAGAGCAATTTCTGAATAAAATACAATGTAAGGGTAAAAATGAACTGTCTTGATGCAACCTACAGTCCAGGATATTCCTAAATTGCTGGTTTCTGATGTTGTTGGGTGTCCCTGGAAAAGAGCACCCCATTCCTGTCCTGCTCTTGCACTACTGGCTGAGACATGTATTAGCAGCTGTGTGGGACTTAGATGGATGTCAGTTCCTGTAGGCTGGCAGATAGGGATCCCGTACAAAGCAATGCCTTAAAAACAGAGAAAATTCCCCCTTAAACCTCCTGGTCTTTCCAGTTCTGTGGGCAAGTGGCTGTGAGAAGATGGTCTGCTCCTGGGGGAATCTCCTGAGATACATTTTGTGAACTCATGTGCTGAAAAAATCCTGGTCTCACAATTACATTCAGCTCATCTGTAATTTCTGTTTCCTCCTGGGATCTCTGTTTGCTGCATGGCGTGGCCATGTTCCACTAAACCTCTCCAGGAAGTTTTCCAGGTCTCACCACGTGTGAGCCTCTGGGGCAAAGACCAGGTACTCAAAATACTATTTGAGCACCTTACTGCCTCTAAAAATGAGGAAGGTTTAGATAATGGAATAATTTTAAACCCTTTTATGTTTGGATTTTTTTTTCTTCCCCAAAAAGAGCCAGTGGGAAGTTTTTATATAATACTTTATTTGCATTCCCCTTGTGAGGCTGTGGCGAGTAGGAAGCTCTTTGATATATTTCTGAAAGCAATTCATTAAGTGAAAGAATTCTGGTATGGTGCATGTTGAGGGAGCCAGCAGAGCTCTTGGTACATGAAAGGCCTGGCAGAAACTCCATCCCAGGCTCCCCTTATGTAAAGGGCATTAACAAAAACCAGAACAACTCTGCAGGTTTGTGCCATTTCTCCAGGCAGTGGGAGAGGGGGAGCTGAAAATCCTCCTTCCTGGCCAAGCCCCTCCCTTCCCCCATGGTGGCTGGCTGTCACCCATCACCACCTAGCAAAAACTCGAGTTGCTGGCAGTAAACAGGACTTGCTTTCTTTCCACTGCTGGTGTCCGTGCCCCACCAGGTGCAGCAGGAGCTTGGTACAGGGTTTGGGCCCTCAGAGGCTTCTGCACTTGATGGTCATGCTGCCAATCTGCTGAGCAGTGAAGGAGCAGGCAGGGTGTGTAGGTCACACCTGATGATCCCACACCTTGCTTGTAGCACCCTTGTCCTGTCCTCCCTGAGGAGCTGGTGGTGAAGGAGATGATTTGGTTTTCCCTCCTCTTAAATGAGCAGCAGCATGTGGTGGCAGGGTGGGGTGGTGGGTTTGCCCTCTGGGACCTTGGCTGGAGATCATACTGCCTGGAGTAAAGAGCATCCCTAAACTGTGCTAACATAGCACTTCTGAGAAGGGCCTGGAGGGACAAGGGGGAATGGCTTCCCACTGGGAAGGACAGGATTAGATGGGATTTTAGGAATTGCTGGCTGTGAGAGTGGAGAGGCCCTGGCCCAGGGTGCCCAGAGCAGCTGTGGCTGCCCCTGGATCCCTGGAAGTGTTTCAGGCCAGGTTGGACAGGGCTTAGAGCAACCTGGGACAGTGGAAGGTGTCCCTGCCCATGGCAGGGGATGGGATGAGATGAGCTTTAAGGTCTTGTCATTCCATGTCCGTGTCTTGTAGTCATGACTGGAAAAGCTGCCATGTAGCCAAAGCAAAGGCAATAGGAGGTGTGGGGCACTGTGTGAAGGCTGTCTCTTGGGTAACAGCAGATTTCAATGCACAGAGGAACTCAGTTTTAATGGAGAGTAAAAAAATCAAACTGTCTGTGCAGATTTCTTTTGCATTTCCAGAGAATATTTTTTTGCAGGCGTCAGTGCTGCTTGGCTTTCTGGGATCAACCACAAGGAGATCTTCCCTGGTGGATGCTCCAGAAGCAAGTGGGAAGGGATCATGGTCTTGGACAGGGGTTATGGACAGGGGCTATGTCACTGGGTCCAGGTAACTGAAGTTAACAGTGAGATTGTCCTGCTGGCTGAAGTCCAGTGACATCAACTGGCAGCGTGTAATGCCCCAAATTTTTGGCTAACCAGATAGGGCTGGAGAGACAGTGGATTGGCCAGATCTCTTGGCTAAATTTGTAATTCACTTTCCTGTGCTGCTGGACAGCCTGTGTCTCACTTGAGTTGACCATCCTTGGGTCCAGATCTGAAAGAAAACAAGAGGGATGACTCAGAAAGGACTTTTGGAATTTAGGGATCTTAAGGGGGTGGAATGGTCATTAAAAATCACCCCCACCTGCTATAGGCAGGGACACCTTCCACTAGAACAGGTTGCTCAGGGCCTTATGTGCTATGAGCACTGCCTATGTTGGGGCATCCCCAACCTCCCTGGGCAGCCTGGGCCAGAGTCTCATTCTCAAACATTCTTTCTAATATCCAGTGTAAATTTCCCCTCTTTCAATTTCTACCCATTACTCCCTGTCCTGTCAGTCTAGATCTTGATGCAGGGTCCCTCTCCAGCTTCCCTTTAGGCTCCCTTCAGATACTGGAAGGTGCTGTGAGGTCTCCACACAACCTTCTCTTCTCCAGGTTGAGCAGCCCCAACTTTCTCAGCCTGTCTTCAAAGGTGAGGTGCTCCAGTCTTCCTTTCAACCTCATGGCCTCCTCTGGGCTTGCTCCAACAGTTCCATGTCTGGGGAATATGTTTGGGGCTCCCCATCTCATTGACCTGCTCATGTTGTAGCCCAGGGCCAGTCTGTACACTGAATTTGGCTGCAGTTGTCCACCGTGCTGAGGATCTGTTGGGGCAGGTGGGTGCTGGCTGATGCTGCAGACAATTTTTGTGTTTCCAAAAAAGAAAAAGCAAGGGACAGACACTGGCTTTGCCAGTGGGTACAAGTTGATGTATGCCTGCCTGATGGAGGAAGAAAGTAGAACTTTAAGTGGGGTGATCTGCCCATGACCAAAGAGCAGCTCTGAGAAAACCAGTCACTTTTTGCCTGTAATTGCTGGGTGATGCTTCCTCATTTAGGGAATGCAGCCCTGCTCAGTTATGGTTGAAGAGGACTGCTGAGAAAGAAATCAAGTCCTTTAGCTAATGTACAGGTGTAACTTTCTCTGGGACTCCTCTTTGGGCTCGGCCTCATGAAGCAGCCGTGCCTAATGTGAGGCAGACACCTGCTTGGGTGTCAGGAGGTCTGGGAGGGAGATGCTTCACCGCTTTGCTGCCTGCTTTGGAGAACTGTTGCTGCTTACTGAGGGTGGGGGGAGGTGTCTTCTGGGCCTGGTGTCACCAGTGACTCACATGAGAGGACACCTTGTCACCCTCATTTCCCATTTGGGTAGAGGAGAATGGGTGATGCATGTCTGCCCATTGTAGAGCTTCCCACACTGTCGTTTTTGTGAGACTTGATTTACCTTTGGTTTGGATGAATAGGTCAGTCAGTGCTCAAGTTCTAGGCAGGGAAGGGATGACATGAGCTACTTCCTCTGAGCCTGGGACAGGGCTTTGCTGATGGGTTTCCATAGCATGTCTGGAGCTCTCAGGACCACTCTGAGAGCCCTCAGTGTTCCTCCTCTTCATCCTTGTGTGTAAATGAGCTATCTAGCACATCCTTGGCTAGCATGACTGTTCCAGTGTTGTCCAAAAAAACACAACCACATAGGCTTGGTCCTTTCCCAGAAAGATCTTGTAAGCTTCCTAATTCCAAGTCCATCATGTCCTTTGGTCCTGTGTTATGACACAAGTGTTGATAAAACCTTTTTTTCTTTGCCTGGTGGAAGAAGAGCTCAAAGTGATGTTTGGTGTCCCTTCTGCAGATTGGAGACAGCTGGGGAAGGTAGACATAGACCTGGGAAGGGAAGGAACAGAGCCAAAGGGGCTGGGATTTCTGCATGACATTTTTATAGCAGTTTCTGATGTTCTTTCAGCTTTATGTAATACTTTGAAGAGGAAGAACCTAGAAAGTTCACCCTACTAAGATATTTAGAGTAATCTTATGGTTGTTTTTTTTTTTGTTGGGCTTTTTATAAAGGTGTATTTTGAGTTATTAAAATAATTAAGCCTTTGGTTTTCCTTATTAAAATTGGAGTGGTTTTTCTGGGATAGGTCTAGGGAGATACTTGGAGTGCACTGCAAAAATTCTGTGTAACAGGAAGATTTGGCAGCAGCACAAATTGGGTGTGAAAACCTCCACTGCAGAAAAACCTCAAAAAGGGCCTATTACACAATAGCTGGTTTCTGTTCTGACCAGGAATAAGATCAAAGTTGAGGAACCATTTGAAGGACACCCCACAACTTGATATAGGGATCTCCTAGGTGCAGATGTGAGGCCCTTGTTATACTAGAGAATATCTCAGAGGTTTTGGGGGCCTGAGAACTCTGCCAGCTTCCTGTTGTTTTTCCTCTGGCCCGCCAATGAATGCTGTACATTGAATATTGAAATTTTTGCATACAATTGGACATGAATCCCATCCAGAATCCATTGATATCTTCAGGACACTTAAAACTTGTGCTCCTGCCAGAGTTGATCTGTATCTCTACCAGCACAGCCCACTTCACCCATACTTATCTTCACTGAGAGCAACCACGTAAGTGATCACTGTGTTTCCATTTATGGCTTCTGCACTGGGGAAACTTATCTTCTTTTTCTGCAAATAGGATTTTCAAACTTGCACTGAAACAGCAGAAAATATTAACTCTTGAGCTGGCAAAGGCAGCAGGATTAATTAGTTCATGCCTCAAAGAGCTCGCTGCAAAGGTGAAAATTGCAGTGTAAGTGAAACATATGATTATTGCTAATTAAAATGCAAATGTTAGACTTGACAGCTAGCTTCTGAAGGAGGGCTGCTGGCAGTGGTAATGTGCAGGAGCCTGGCTGTTCCTGAGAAGGTGCAGAGCTTGGCCAGAAGGTTTGGCATGGGTTTGAGCAGCTTTTGGGAATCAGTCTCTGGAAGGATGATGTTTTCCCTCCCAGTCCCAAAGTACATCTCAGGGTCCCACCTCCTGCTGGTGAGTGTGGACCACAAATGGTAGGGGGAGGAGCCCAAATAAGATCTGTGAGCAAGAGTTCAAGGACTGTTTGGGGAATTGGGAGAGACTGGGAGAGCCTTGGTTTTTTGAGGGCATGGCAGAGAAACAGGGCCAGATGATGGGGAATCAGATCAGCAAGAGGCAAGGGCTAGTGAGCTTGTTTCTTCAGTGTTTGTCAGCTTTGGCAGTCAATTCTATTCCTGCAGCAGGGTGGGTTGGTTTAGCAGGAGCCCTGTGTGATGCAGGATGAAGGAAAAGCAGTGCCCCATCTCACCAGTGCCAAGCCATGGCTTTCTGCTGGACTCCAGCTGCCTCTGGAATCAGGGAATGGGTTTTTATGGGCTTTGCAATGATGCTGGGGAAGGGATTTTGCTGCTTGCATGGTTTTTTAAGGAGCAGTCATTACCTCTCTGTTCTCACCTGCTCCTTGAGCATCATCCGTGAGGTTGGTATGAGTGGCCCAGCTCCCACAGGTCTGCAGAGATAGTCCATTTTAGCATGAAATGGCTTTATTACAGGACACAAAGACACCAGAAATGTTTGGGATTGTTTCTGGGGGTCATATTTTTGTTCTGGAAATTTCAATCCCCCTGGTGAGGTAGCATTAAAAAGTTGTTCATCTATGGCAACTACTGAGAAATTTGGGAAAATACTGAGCTTGGCTGTGCTGGTGGGTTTGAATGTGAGTGTATTCAGGCCATACTCAGTTTGGACCATTTGCATCTTCAGCAGACATTTCAACAGTTTTTAGTGTAGCAATTTTATTTTAAAAACGATTTGGTTTTCAATATCAGTATCAGTGCTTGATAAAGGTAAGCAGGGTAAACAGGGAGAAAGCCCCAGGCCAGGAGTTAAAGCCAGGAGACAAGCTGGTTTATTAAGATCACCTGTGACTGTGATCTAACTGGTTTGTGCTGTATTCAGTGGCTTTCCTTGGTGGACTTTGATGCATGGTGATACCAATGTTCTCACTTCTCGTAACCTTTTTTTGTGGCATTTCTGGAATTTGCAAAATCTTGGATTGTCTGCAGAAAACCACACCTAAAAGATGGATCTGATGAATATGAGTGAACAGTTTTTATGTTCAGTGTGTCTTTCAAAGGAAAGGGTGCATGTGCTGTCCTAGTCCCACTGTAGCATTTGGCACAGAAATTTTATATGTGTGTGTATGTGAACAAGATGTTCAGGGGGTAGGATACAATTAATCCTTCAAACATCAAGCATGAAGGTACATTTATTCCAGCCACATTTTCGGTTGGTGCACATGTTTCCCATGTCAAAGGAGGTATTTCTCACTTCTCAGGATGCCTACAAGGTTGGCTCTTCCCCAGGGCTTCCTGAAGTGGCCTGCCTGACATCCACCACGGGGTTTTTTTTTCCCCTTCATGCCAACTGAACAATTCCTTTTGTGCCATTTGGTATTTCTCAGCCATTGGGAGATTTGGGTCAGGGTGTGATAAGAAGGGAAGTAGGTGCTTTAACTGTCAATGGGAATAACCACAACCTTCCCAATTTCATTTATATACAACTTGAAAACCAGATAATCACCTCTTCTTATGTCAATACCGCAATGTATTTGAACTTGCTTGAAACTTACTAGGTTGTAGGGTGGAGACTGTCCAGCTGGAGCACAATGCAGAAACCAGCATGGGGTGTTTTGCTTCCAATTCCTTGTGTTGGGTGACTGCTTCCATGTTTCATGTGCATCAAAGTCCATGCTGGACCACCAGGTAGCATCACCTTAGGCAGTTCAGGTTCTGCTGTTCAGTTGTCTTCTGCCTCATCCAAGTCAGGTGGCAGTGGTGGAGCTGGGACCTGGTCTGTGCCCTGAAATTAGTGACCTGGACTTGGCTGTTGTGTTCAAAAGCAGTTTGGGTGGTGAATCCTTCTGGCTTTGAAAGCTGAGGTGGCCCTGCCCTTGCCTTAGCCCATGGCAGTGTCTGCAGAACCTCATGTAGTCCCATGAGAACATCTGAGACACGAGAAACCCTCTTGAAGTTGTCAGCTCTCAAACCAACCCTAAAACATAGGCTTCCCTTTGTATTTCCCAGATTTTCAGAGTACTTGGAAGAGTTGAATATTCTGCACTTTGTGATATCATGGGGTTTTAATCATTTTAGGTCACTTCAAAAGCCTTTCCCAAGCCTCTGAGCAAAGCTTTTGGAGCAATTACCTTGACAATATCCACCTTTCTCCCCAAGAACCTTGTGGGGTATTTGGGTAGAGCTGGTCAGGTGAGTTATTCTGGTTTTCAGATGAGTCATTATGCCTTGAGGGCAAGAAACAAGAAACCTGCAGTTTGCTTGATAGCACGACAAGTGAAAGAATAAAGGAAAACATCAGGGACAGCTTCTTAAGAAACAAAAATAGTTATTTGTTTAATGTGTCTCCTGGTGAACTGCAAGAGTCCTCAGCCATGTGAATAACTGGACTCCAACAGTGGGCTGAGCAGTGGGAAAACTGACTGAGAAGTTTATTTGGGCCTGAGAGGGGAATGGAATGGAATGGAATGGAATGGAATGGAATGGAATGGAATGGAATGGAATGGAATGGAATGGAATGGAATGGAATGGAATGGAATGGAATGGAATGGAATGGAATGGAATGGAACAGAGTATTTCAGTTGGAAGGTACCAACCATCCTCCAGTCAGATTTCCTGCTTTATTCAAAGGCTGACCAAAAGTTAAACCATGTTATTAAGGACATGTCCAAATACCCTTCAGCAGCTTTAGAGGATGTGAGGTTGATGAATATGCATAAATAATGCTCATGAAGATAGAGAAGGTATTATTTTTCCCCATGCATATAGTAGAGCACTAGGGCCCAATCATATATTCATCAGAGCCTCCCACAGTGTCATCCCTTAGCAATGTGTAAATAGAACTTGTTAAAGGGCTCAGAGGAAGCCTCACAATCAGGATGCTGGTCATGGGCATGGTTTTGTAGGTGCAGGCACGGGAGTTGGAGCTCTCCTGTTCCATCAGGTTGGTGGGTTTGGAGTGTGTGGGACAGAGTTGCCCTTGACAAAAGCGACCTGTTTGTTGTTTCCAGGAAGAGTGGAATCACAGCAGCAGTGGGAGCACAGGATCCCAGCTGGGGTCAGGCTCCAGGCAGGCCTCTGGATCCAGGTCTGGCAGCCACAGGAGAAGCAGCCAGTTCAGGCAATCAGCCAAGGCATACCTATACAAGGTATTGACGTGCTGAAGTTGTGTCCTGTGCTTGCTGCTTCTTGGAGGCATCCCCCTCACGACTTGTTTGTGCTGTGTGTCACACGTGGGTGTGGGTGCATGTCAGCTGTGAACGGTGCTTCCAAAACCTGTTTAATTCACTCATGGTGTGTGACCCGCTGAGGTGTGCTGAGTGCCTTAGCATTGGGAAAGAAGTCCCTAGTCAGCTGGTTAAGTGCAAAGGAAATCAGAGAGGTTTTTTCTGTATTTGAAATTTTGGAGTACTTCAGTTTTGGTAAATCAAGATATGTCTGTAATTATTTGCTGGCAGGTCTTCATCAGAAGTTGAAAGATGAGTGGACAGCACATAGATGGTGTTAAATGGTGACCTTGAGTCCAGCTGCTTTCTGTGTGAGCTGTCTCCAGAGCTAGATGGGGAGTTACCTTTATTCCCTGTAAGACTGCAAGAATTCACTTTTTGTATAGTTTTAGGTCCATCCTTGAACTCAGACTAGGGACCATTCCTGTTAGTTTCAGTCATCCTGTGTCCTTCTGTCTTTTCTTGGAGTCACTCTTTTTTATGCACACATGAACACCAGTTGTGCCAGAAGTGAATGGTAGACTCTGAGGTTTGGAACCAGTGGTCAAAGTCCTGGTCCATCCATCCATTTCATCCTCCTAAAAGTCTCAAGGAAATAGCTTTTTCTCCTGAGCCATGCTGTGGTGGGAGAAGATCCACAGGACCAGGTTGTATCTAGAAAGTGATGGTCCTTTCCCATTCTGGTGGGAATGAGACTGAGCATATCCTTTCCTCTTTGAGCAGGGATAATAGTGTCTTCCTCAAAATTTCTATGTTTTTATCTGTATTTTTCAATGAAAACTTGCAGTTTTCTACAAGGAAGCTGCAAATTGGAGCCTTTTCAGACAGTTCAGTATCTATCTCATCTTTATTTTCTACCAAAGTGCAGCCAGGGGTTGTAGGCAGCTGAGAAGGAGGAAAAGTGGGGGAAGCTCCTCAAGCTCAGAACTGAAAAATGCTTAAGTAATACATGGCACAGAATAATCCCTGAATTTATAGCAGGGACCCAGGTGGCCACTTGGTGTTGCTCTGTGTGCAGTAATGATTTAACCTGGTTGCAGTTGTGCAACAAAGGGCATGATTTTGCATTTGTTTTCTGGAGGATGGCAGTGAGGAGTGGCGAGAGGTGGGACGCTGAGCTGGGCTTTGGAAAGCTGCTGTGTGCATGCAAATGCTGACTTTGTGGGGAATTCGCTGAAGCTGCATGCATAGTAAACAGCCAGAGCCCACGTGGGCCTGTCCTTGTTTGTGTGGGCAGCTCCAGAGGCTGGGCAGCAGTGGATGGAGGTCATTTGTGCTCACAGGGGCAGGAGGGCAGAGGTTGTGGATGTGCATTAAAACCACATTGTCTGCAGGATCTGTTTTACTGGATGTCTCATTTCTCAGAGTACTGGTGTTACTCTTGAAAGTATCTCTCTCAATTATCATTCTGAGTGAATTAATTAATTTTCAGCAGTACTAGCTCCTTCTCAGTGAAAAAGATTATCTAAAGCTGAGGGCTGGGTCACTGGGAGCTTCATGTTAAAATTGCTGATGGTTATAATTGCAGTCCTGGGAGGGCTGACAGCAAGTCACTACTTTTCTTAAATACATGCAATTTTTAATCTTTTTTTTGTACCTGGATTTGAAATTGGCTTTTTGAAGTCTTATTATTAAGTCTCGGCACCGTGCTGTGAGTATTTCAGTAAGCTCCCTGCAGCACAGGGCTGCAAGGCTGCTCCCTGTCCTGCGAGCTGACACAGAGAGTAGTTCTACAGACAGGTTGTAGAAGGCCAAAAGGGTGTCTTGAAATGACCACAGTGACTCAGAACTCAATGACAAGGTGTGTTATCACTTGGCCCTGGCACCATCTTTGTGGGATCTGGCTGATGCCTGGAGTGTCTCCAAGAGGTTGTGGGCACATCTTCCAGGAGGACCAGGTTTGGGTGAGAGCCTTGGGCCTGCTTGACCTCCTCGCCACCTGAAATGGATTTTTCTGCAGGAGGAGGTTTCTCTTCCTTGTGTGGCAGCTGTGATAACCTGCACATGTGTACTTCTGTTATACTGCATTTGTATGCTTGTAAGGGTTTAAAAAACTAATTCCTATCCTTGGTGGGAGAAAATCGTGCTTACGTTTGCCTAAAATAAAAATCATCTTTTGTAACTTATCACGGGAGTTATTATATATTTATGGTAGTTTGCTCCTGAGCAGAGACATGTCAACTTGCAGATCCCCAGGGGTTAAGATCATAGTCCATAAACTCCTCGGAGAAGACTAAAAAGGGAGCAATGTGTCTGTGTTTGGAGTTTCTGGTGTCTAAATTGGTTGTGCTGGAAATGACTGCAAAGTGTAACCATCTGTTCACTGAGGACATGTGTCCCTGACATTGCTTGGGAGAGTGTTGCTCACTTTGTGAGCAGATTGAGCTCTGGGACTTCATTAAAAA
>VZUA01046274.1:0-10920 GCA_013401035.1 Horornis vulcanius
CAGCACCAATCCTGACAGAGCTCCAGGACTGTTTGAACAATGCTCTCAGACATTGGGTGGGATTGTTGGGATTCCTGCACAGGACTGGGATTTGGACTCAATGATCTCTGTGGGTCCCTTTTAACTCAAGATATTCTATCATTCTATGGTTCTATGATCTAGTTAAAAAAACCCCTGTAACTACAGCACACAAATAGGAAATAAAACAAATTAGACAGTGGCCTGTTGCTAGAAAGCACTGTTTCAGCTTAAGTACTTAAGACAAAGCCCAAGGCAAGAGAACACAAATTCAGACAAAGTGAGGCAGACCAACCTTGCTCCTGAGGTTCTGCAAACCCACTACAAAGGCTATTACGAGCAGTAGTGATATTGTGTTTACTGGGCTACAGTGTTGCAGAGTGATATTCACAATAACTCCATAACAACTTTATTAGGTCCAGGTTGAAGGAGGACAGTCACAAAAATTGCAAGCTGAAAAATTTTATGACTTCTAAAGTAGACATGAAAAATCCTGGAACACCTATCTGAAGGATGAAAAAATGGTATAACTGGAGCCACACAAACCAGTAAAGCTGACCTGATGAAGTACATTTTCCACTGCTACCCCATGGTCAATTCTTTCTGGGGCAGAATTTCTTCTCCGGACAACTGCTCTCTTGCATGTGATTACCTGCAGCTTCTTCTTCCAGGCTTTTGCCTAGAAGTTTCTATATTTGGGCAGCTTTTTTCATGTAGCTGCTGCCTCAGGGACACTGTGAGGATAGTTTTATTAAGGCTTGTAAAGCATTCAGATTATATAATAAGAAAGGCCAGGTAAAAGTCTTACCAAACAGTGCAAGCAGGATATACCAGGTCTATGGAATTATCTTTCAGAAATACATTTGTGAGACAAGAGCTTGTGTTTCCCTGAAATGCTCAGCATTAAAATTTACCATTGTATAATCAGTTCTGCACATTGACAAATGAGAAGTAAAGTGCTTTGGAGAGAGCATCATAACTAACCAGTGAATAACTTATTCACAAATAGTCTCTTCCTCTTGAGCAACTGCAATGTTGATTGATGAGAGACTCTCCATCAGACAGTGACATACAATCATTATATGTTGCTCCAAAGCCTGCCAAAGCCAATGAATATTTTAACTGACTTCCAGGGCTTTGGAATAGCCTCCACCTGTGTAATCTCTAGAAGCTGTCCAGAGACACACATTGCAAATTTTTTGCCTCTATTACTCACCAACAAGAAAGAGGAGAATCACTGAGAAACTTTTCACTTTTTCATTGTACACCAACCCAACTGAGATGCAAAGTTGCATGGGGAATACTGGAGGCAGAAGTAGTGATGAAAACATGGCAGTAGCAGAACAGTCCCAGTGTGAATTATCAAAGATGGAACAGATATGGTGAAGCTGAGGAACAAATAATTTTTTTAAAGAAAATGTTTTTAAAGTAAACGTGCAACTTTAGAAGGTCAAAGTGATAGTTCCAGATGTGACACAAAGGACAATGCACAGTGAAAAGACTGACTTTTCAAATTATCTTTTCCTGATCTAATAATCTCAAAAAGTTTCTTTCTGTCTCAGAATCCTCTCATTGCTTTGCTTTTAACCATATTTAATCCTTTTCTTGTAGGATTATTTTTTGGGATTATGTTTGTTGGTTTGTTTGCTTTCAGGCATCATATTTTTTCCACTTTTTCTGGAAGATATGTAGGCATTTTTCTTCAAGAAATAAGGAATTTCAAAACGAAATGACTATTAGATATAAAACTACCTGAATAATAAAAGGCGTTTACAGAATACCACAGAAAGATGTATAAATATTAGATACGAAAATCAAAAAAAAAAGAAAGAAAGAAAAAATAAAGAAAAAATTATCCTGGGACTGATGTAGCTTATAAAAAGTTATATCTTTGGAAATCAAGTATATGGACTCATGCCATAGGGCTGTGATAGAAAATTTATTTTCTTGAAAAAGAAAGAAGCTTAGATGTATAGATAATGTTTAACCTCACAGACCTTGAAAGAAAATTTTGAAACCTCATTTCCTTCCTCCTTTGTATTCATAGGATGTTTGAAGAGGCTATTCAGTAATGACCACTGTTTTATTCTTTGAAATTAAACCTTATGTTTTCAATATTACTTGTCATTATTGGACGGGACAGACCTTCACAGGACCTAAAAAGGTGATGGTTGAAGTCTAAAATTTTTTCAGGTATGGAAGAAATTAACCCTGTGAGCTAATTTATAACTACCCAGGGATTCTGCTCATGGATCTCATTTGATACAAAGAAGGAAAAATTTTTCACTAGATCTCATGGAATGTCCTGCTGGCAGACACAGCAGACATCAGTAATGAAAAGAAGAAGAAGTTATCTAAGACATTAAGTGTTTATTAGTCTTGTAACTGTAAGATCCAGCTATATTAACTCCTACTGGTGACCACTACTAATTATGTTATTACCTAATTCCAGTAGCACCCCAGAAACTGCTCCCATCTGGCATTTTCTGATATGCAGGGTGGTGAACTGTTTATTTAAGCTGATTAATAATAAGCTATTCAGAGCAGTTTCAGTTTTAATTTTAGTTGGTCATGTCTAATCATTACTAGACCTAATAAAAGATGGACTTTATAATGGGAAAAAAAGCTTTGAAAACTGCAACCTCAATAAAAATATATCAGTACAATTAGGTCATCTTCTGAATCTTCAGTGATAATTAAAATATTCTAAAGTTAACAGTGCTAAAACAGTGTGAAGAAGAAGACAGTGCAGGAAATGGGGCTCTGAATTTCTTTAATGTATTATTAGATCTTTTGTGGGGACGGCTGAGGAGGAGGCAGAAAGCATCAATCAAAACCCTTGTATTTTGAGGTTATGGAGATCAAATAAAATGAAATCAAGCGATATACTTCAAAAAGAGATGCTATGGGTTAAGAAGCTCCTGGCAAAGTACTATTTCTTAATAACTATGTGTGAGGTTGTAGACAAGATAGGCCCCACCTGCAGCTTTTTTAGAATGTTTGTTTTTGACCAGCTATTCAATCATGCAGTCTAGACACAGCTTAGCTGGCATGAGAAACACTCCCTTTCATGTTGCACCAGTAGATTTATTCATAATAATTTGTTCATGCCTTAATATTCTAGAAAGTACTGAGATGTACGAGATCTGAAGGAGTTATTTTATTTTCATCCCCCCCAGGAAGTTACACACTGAAGGATGGAAGACCCTTCCTCATATTTCATACTTTTGTTGCATGTATACCCAAATCTTTTCATCTCAAAGAAGGGTGTAAACTTAACTGAAATGCTTTTCCTAGGTGCATCCAAACAAAGGATTTACAACTGTTTTGTATGTAGTACTCAGTAATTATGAAATGATTCTGAATTCTGTGCTGCCATTATTCTGTTGTTTATGAGTGCACATTGTTATTTAAATCCAGTCTATCTTAGGAGATGTAAGTTCAAAGATACCGTTACCTTTGGAGAAAATGTCTCTGTTCTGCACTTGAAGGAAAATATCTCCATAATTTAAGGTTCTCATCTCCCATACAGATTGTTTACTTCATGTGTTCTCAAATAATTTGTCAAAAGATTTCAGCAGACAGTCCATTACATGATCTCCTATTTAAGTAGGAAGGTAGGTCAATTATGAGTTGCTGACTTTTAATTCACTTTATCTGAGTACGTTTTCCATCCTTTATTCCATACCACTTATGTCATGCTCAGGCTCCACATCAGCCAATACATCCTCATTAACCACTTGCTCCCCTTCACATCGTGGTTTTGTCCATGACTTAAGGCTCCATCTGTCACAGTGGTCACTCAGGACAGGAGGTGGTGTGTATTGTGTGGGGCACTTGAGCACCAAAGCCAGGCTCAGCCTGGGTCACTGCTGCACTTGCACTGCTCAAATTAAGGCTTCACCTCCACTGATTTGGGTGCCTGGTGTTACAGCATTTCCTACATCATGCAACACAAATCCTGGGTTACGAACATTTGAAAGTGTTTCCATTATAATCTCTACCCCTTGTCCCTTTGGACCAGACTATCTTGTTTAATATTCCAAACATCTCTCTCTTTAAGCCTGCTCTGGCCAGAACTAATCCACAGTCTGCAGATCCTTAAAGTGTTCCTGCTCCAAGCAGGGTTTTATCTATGAGCCACAGTCTTGCCAGGGGTTTACCTGAGGCTCAGATGTTCCAGAATGGCCTAATCCATGGGCAAGAGGTGGTTTGGGGTGTCCTGCTCCCACCTGGACTCACACACAGTTTGCAGCACTTCCACTTGAGCTCATACTGGTGTTCCATCGTGCCCAGCACAGACACAGCAAAGTTGCCCTGGCCATCTACCAGCCCAGGCACATCACCACTGCCACGATCAGAACATTCCCAGGCACAGCAGAGAAAGGGCATGAGCAGCGCAGCTCTACAGTGAGCAGTGAGAGTAGAAAGCAGCCACTAATGAACACCAGACTGGAAAACAAGGAAGCCACATGGCAAGCACAGGAGCCTGCCAACTGACCCCTAAACAGCACTAACAGATATAAATTCTATTCAGCATTTCCCAATCACATCTGTCATTACCTCAAATGCTTTGGATGACCAAAAAGAACTGTTGTGGTTTAACTCCAGCCAGCAANAGGCAATTTAACAGGACAGAAAAGGAAGGGATAATAACAATAATGAATAAAAAAGATGAAATAACTAGAACACACAAAACAAGTTATGCACAATGAATTTGCTTACCAACAGTTGATCAATGCCCAGCCGTCAGCCTCTGAGCAGCTTCCCCCAAAGTTTATACTTGAGCATGATGCCATAAGGTACGGAGCATCTCTCTGGACAGCTTGGGACAGCTATCCCGGCTGTGTCTCTTTCCAACTCCTTGTGCCCCCTCAGCCTCCTTGCAGGAAGGGCAGGATGAGAAGCTGAAGAATTCTTGACCATTGCTTAACAAAACCTAAAACACCAGTGTGTTGTCAACATTATCCTCATCCCAAATCCAAACCACAGAACTGTATCAGCTGCTGGGAAGAAAATTATCTCAGCTCAAACGAGGACAATAGTTTCCCTCTTGCTAGGATAAGAGGATTCCTAGGATCCTTCTAAACATTTCTAGCTTACAATTTATCAAGCTTGAAATAATTTGTTCACTCATGTTACCTATCTCTAGAAAAACCTATTTCATGGTTTATTTACATAACAAAACTAAATTGATTCTCTAAAATTCATAAGGCAAATAAATTCCCCTCAAGTTAACATAGTGACTTATCAAGAGATGTTAAAAGTATTTTTTAAAGAATTGAGATTAAACAACGAATCCAAATTGGAAACGAATTTCCTCATGAAAACCCATTTATCTGTCTTCTGTCACTTCCTCTTATGTCTTACACTTCAGAATCTCAAGGGCAAGATTGCCATTTGTCTTACAACAATATCCTTGTGATTTAAAACTTTCCCGGGTGTCATCATCCAAAAAATGACACCTCAAGAAATCATAATCCTGAATTTTTTTTCTGATATTGGTTTCCCTTTTATTTCTTGCAACTAAAGGTAAATCTTTTACACATGATAATTTATTCATATCTCATGCATTTTCAATCTGTTACATGGCTTGGTTTTTTGGGGTTTTTTTTTTGTTTTTTTTTTTTATGACAATGACAAAGGCTGTGAATAAAAAGTTGTAAAGGAGCTAGTGAGATAAAAGGGAAACATTCCTGTAGTCTAGGTGGGAAGGAAGCAATTCCTGCTTTCTCTGGCAAACTGCATTAGCTTTTCTCCCCCTTAATGTTGCAACACCACTGAGTAGGTCTCTGACACAAAGGCTGCATTACCCACTGATGGAAGAAGCAGCTATTACTGGTCTGTGCTGCTGCCCAGGGGCAGCTGTAATTTCACTCTGTGTGTGTGTGTTTCACCTGCAGCCTCTCTGAGGGGCTCATCTGTATGCAGCAAGGCTGAGAGCCCGGCCAGCTCACATCCTGCCCCCGTCCACAGCATGTCACAGTGCCAGCACCTAGGAAAGGCATTAATATTTATGAGGAGCCAGCACAAAGAAATCAAAGCATCTCTGTCTGCCTCTTGATTTATTCCACTCCTCATAAATTTAATTTTGGAGGAACTTTTGGAGGGGCAAACCCCATGCCAGTTACAGCGAGGCAGGAATGCATATGTGTGATATTCAACTCTAATTGAGAAAATTCATGCCAATTTTTCCTTCAGTGAACTGGGATTCCCTCCACCTTTTCAAATTTTAACACATTTTAATATTTATTCTAATTTAAAAAATAATAAATTCTTTTCTCCTCATTAAATATCTCTCTTTCTTAATGAGGAGGTAAAATGATACCCTTTCTTCCAAAGTCTGAAGAATCCATATGTTTGCCATGCGACTTCCACAAATGAAACCATCTCAACACCAAGAGCTGTGTGTTACTGCTCGGGATACTTTCTTCTCCATCTCCCTCTGAGCTCTGTGCTCTCTGCAGAAGAGGCTGGAGTTGAAATGTTTCCTGTGGGTAAATAGAATTAATACAATTCCCAGGGTGGGATGTCTGAGCCACAATCTCAACAACTGAACTCTGTGGTGCTGTAGCTTTACCTGCATCAGCACTTCCAAGTCCCTTGTTTTTGTTTTTGTTTTTGGTTTTGGTTTTGGTTTTTTGGGGGTTTTTTGTTTGTTTTTTTTGTTTGTTTGTTTGTTTTTGTTTTTTTTTAACTAATCTCTTGCACATTAAGGCTGTGACTTCCCTGTGCTTTGGGGATTCTGAGTGTTGATGAATCATCATAACTCTTAAGGTGGACCCTCTTGTGAAGACAGCTGCACTGCTACATCAGGAACAATGATGTTTCCTCAAAGGAAAGACTTGCTCACCCAGCAGCTCAGTGAGGTTTTAGAAAATAGGTTCAAGTCCTTTGCCCCATCTCTTTGTCCCTGAGTCCCTTTCTGCTCTGTGTCTAATGGGTGTTACATTCTGCAAAACAAGGATTGTCTCTTGCCTTGGCCACAGCATGTAAAAGGCTTTTGAAAAATGATGAATTTTGTTTGTTGTAAGGTAATGAACAGATGTGTTCTGACTGTCAGTCAATAAAGGCAAGCAGGCAGGCTTCTCTTCCCCTAAATATGGTCATCTCTTCACATTTGGTCACATAAGAAGGCACGAGGTCTGTACTGCACCTTATGGTGGCAAATCCTTTATCCCTTTGTAGTTTTTGTGGGAAGGGAATGGGCAAAGCTGGATAGGCCACATACATCCTTCTGGTTGCCAAGTAGAGTGGAAAATTCCCAGTGGTTTGGAGTATTAGAAAATAACCTAGCCAGGTAGGCAGACCTGTGGTAGGGACCAGAAACTGGGGCTAAGACCCTGCTTCTGTATCCAGAGATTAAAGTCTATTAGTTTCCTCGTCAGGTACCTTTTGAAGCCCAGGCAGGGAGGGTCAGAATGGACAGTAGGAAGCAGCTATATAAAAAAAAAAAGGTAGTCAAAAACTGCAACAGACTTCCTAGAGAGGTGATCAGTGACCTAAGCCAATCAGCACTTAAGAGGCATTTGGACAATACCTTTAAGAACATGCCTTAACCTGGTCAGCTCTGAATTGGTTAAGCAGCTGGATTACATTGTAGGTACCTTCCATCTGAAAATATTCTATTCTTCTCTTCCTTCTTTCCTTTGTTAAAGCATTCAGTTATTCCCAAGGTCACATAAAGGCTTAGGCAAAGGCAAAGGTTTTTCTGCTTTCTGTATGAAAAATCTCAGCTTTCAGCCCAGACACTTTCAGAGTATCTCCAGAGCTGCAAATCTCTTCGAAGTCAAACTACCTGTGCAAACCATAAGATTATTATAAAGCGGATTTGTTCACAGACTTCAGCCCATGACTGTCTCTCAAGACTACCATGACAACAAAAGACTCATAAATGTTTTGTTTCTAGAGCTGTTAGCCCTTAATCCCCTGAACTGCTTGACTTCACCTAAGGAATTTTCCATTAAACATGTACATGAACATTACTACTTCAACTCCATACCCAGATTCTTGGGTCTCAGACTGGCTCTCATTTGTGACACAGTTTACCATTTCAGCTGGACAGATCCTTGAAATCTTTTCAGCTTAGTTACAAAACCTACTGCACTTCATGCTAAAAGGACAGAAAAATTATAAACACAGTTCTCCATCCCTCATGTATATAACACACCTGAATAACTAATAGTTTCCAATGATGCACTGCGACCTTTAAAACTTATTGTAATGTTTAGTTTCTGTTTTCTTATGATTTCTAATGTGTTGGAGAATGAAAGGAAAGGCAAACCAGCCAATCTGTTTAAGGACAGGCCACTTTCTACACCAGTAGACGTTGACAAGGATCATGAAGTCTTGATCTTGCCAATGCTCACAACCCCAATATCTGGTTTATAATTTGGCAGCTCCTCTGCCCTTGATACCCAAACCCACACTTCACAATATGGTTTAGCAGCATTGGTGGTGTTTGGTTGAAAGCAGGACTTGATGATCTTGGAGGTCTTTTTCACCCTAAATGATTCTATTATTTTGTTTTATTACACTTATTTCTCCAGCTAAATGTAAAGCCTGTTGACCAACAGCTCTATGTGGCTGCAGTTTGCCTGCCCCCAGAGCTCTGATGGAAGCAACAGTGAGCTGACTCAGGGTTTGTTTCCATGTAGTCAAAGGTTTGGAAAAAAGATCTGCATGTAGTTATGTATTTCAACTATGGAGAGCACATGGTGATATGAACCCTGCTTTTCATTTGTTACCATCACAGGAATAAATATTTTATAATGATGCAGAAATTTGAGCATATATGCTCCTGGAATAAAAAGTTGATTTATTTTTATTTGGAACCCCTAGCCTGTTTTTCTCTAACACATTGTCAATTTTACTCCCCAAAAATCCCTCTTCCCTGAAAACAGATTGTATCTGTTATTTTGGAAAAATAATAACACATGAAACCAGTGCCACAGCTTCTATGATGATTTAATTCTGTGTTACTTACATATCAACATAATGTTCTTTCTTCCTAAATAAAGTATTACAAAGACATTATGGCTCTGCCTACACATTTGGTAGCCCTGGGCAATAGTCATTTAACTTGTTTACTACAGGAAATTGCTTTGTTTTCTCTACCATTTTTACTAATTTAAGGCAGTAAACACACCAAAATTTAGTCTTGAAACAAGCTTACATCCAGGCACTGGGAGAAAAAGCTTCAAAAATTAAAAGCCAGTTAATTCCACTGCTCCCTTTCCTGCCGTAGCAATAAACCGTAAACCTTCATGAAGGTTAACATTTACTCTAGCTAAGAAGTAAAACTGCAATATCATATTTGCTAGATTAGTCATATATTTTCTCCCTTGGAGGGAAAAGTCTGTAATTACCCTCAGCAAATAAAAAAAAAAAATTAAAAAATAATTAATGCAAATATTTATAAAAGCAATAACTCATAAAAATATAGATAAAATAAGTTTGAACCCAGGTAACTGTTGAGTAATCTGGAATCCACGTCAGAAAACCATTGTAGGTTTACACATTTCACAGCATGTGCGTCAAAGAGATACTTGAGGTTAACTGAGCATGGAAAGTGTACAAGCTTCTCAAAACAGTGATCTCCAGTCAAAGTATGACACATTCTAATTGTAGTGGTTTCACGTTTGCCAATTTCTATTTCCCAAAATTAGCATAGTGGTTTAAGTGCCTACTAGAATTATTTACTCTATTTCTGCTGTGAGATAGGAGTATGAGAAAAGCAAAGCAGGCTCTTAACTTGAAAGGGTATAAAGACAGGTTTATTAACTACAAGAAAGAAAAATTAATAAGAATCAGAATGAAACCTTCAAAACACTGCCCCCTACAAATGTTATCCTTCTCACTGACAACATAAAGAGACAAAACCTGGGACTTTTAGTCAGTTTTACTATTTTAAAATAGTCTTTCATCAGTTCTTACAGAGAGGAGACTCTCTTAGCTATTGAGACATCACTCCAAGAAAACAGTTGCCACATGGGTGGCTCCCATGTTACAAATCTGCAGCCAACTGGAAACTCTGCAAAACCTCCCATTCGTCAGTTTTTCCAAAGCTGACATGGACATATCAGCTTATTAGGGTACAGTTCAAGGATGACTGTTCTGGTATAAAACAAAGGTTCTCTTCATCTCTCTCTAAAATTATCTTCATCTCAAAAAACAGAGGTCTTCTTTCTCCCTGGGGGCAGAGGGCTTCATATATTTTTCTCTAGCATCCTCTTTTTAAAATTCTCCATTAGATCACAGCTACATAAGTCATGGCTAGCACTTTGCATCCCCCCCCCGCCAAAAGCATTATGTAAGTTACAGGAATATTTTAGTCTATTCTCCATGGCCTCACAAGAGAAGTCCAGCCCAAACTAGGCAACTCCTCAATCTTCCTCCCACCTAGGACTTTTACTCTCTCTCTCTCTTCACTGACTTCAGTCTTATGCTGTATCTCTCCACATCTCACTTTGTCCTTTCCCTCTCACTTAGGGAGAGGGTTACTGTCCTCAGGTATCCTTTGTGCAGTGAAAGAGTTAATATCTTGCCTGGGTCTCTCCTTCTTGGGCTGCGGCTCATAGTATTGGATTTTAAAGCCGTACTGACTGGGGACCTGAGTAGCATCACGCCGAGAGGTCAGAGCAGCCCGGAGAACGGTGCCAGATCTCAGCAGCCAGGCGGGCTGATGGAAGATTCCCCCACCGCCCAGTCACATCGGAGTGGGCCTGGCCCAGCCCCGGCCTGGAGCCCCTCCCGGAGGCCCGGCAGACACCTCCCTTGGCCCAGGCCGGTGGCAAGGCAGCCCTTTTGTCGACTGGATGTTAGTAGTTTGTAGCTGCGGCCTCCCCAGCCCATGCAGGCAGCGAATGGGGCCGGGGCCCGGCCCTGCCAGCATGGTGGGGC
>VZUA01046286.1:2588-12970 GCA_013401035.1 Horornis vulcanius
CCCCCTTCTCTGCTCCAGTCCCTTAAAGAAGTTTATTCTCATCATCAAATACTGGTGCTTACCTGTCCTAGGACTGATTTATTTTGTTGTTCAGACTCATAAGGCAAGACCTGATCAATGAAAATAAGGAAACAGTAGCTAAGGGCACTACAAATCCAAAGTCATTTTGGTACATCTCTCCCTTATAGGTATGGCAATCCATAACTCATCCCAGTGATTCACAGATATCTGGGTACAAAATGCTGCAGACTTGTTTACTTTCCTTTTCCAAAGGTGGATCACAAGTTAAGTCTGCCTAACTTTGGGAATCTGTGTTTAAGAAATCAAGGTTTGGTCCGCACCTTGGTCACAGGTCTGAGTGTTGCCCTATTAGACAATGCTCCAGATCAACAAATGTGATCTCCTGCCTTAACAGGCTGCCATGAAAACCCAAGAGGCACCTTTCCTGTAAAAGGAAATTGTGCCTGGCAAATCTGCTGGAGTTCTTCCTCTGCCTACAGGGTGTCTTACAGAAGACAAAGCCAGACCCAGAATCAAGTATTCTGATTGACCTGCAAAACCCTTCACAAAGCCCTGTACACTACGTCTTCTTACACATTCTTTTAAATTCTTTTGGATTGCTTCTGTGTAAATGTATTGAAGTCCAATCTTCTCTAATATCCTCTAAAGCAAAAGATCTACCAGAAAAACAGGAAAAAAAATTATGACAGCCATCTGTCCATTAAAAAAAAAAAATCTCAGTAGCTAATATCTGAATAAGAGTAAAAAATCAAATGCTTCTCTTCTGTTCCAGCTTTAACTAAAGAACTACATCTTCAAGTAATGTCTATTGTCCATGCTACAAATGTCATTACCCCTTCTTTCGACATAAAATGTCCTGTTCATATCCTCTAGAATGCCCAAGTTGTTTTGCAGAATAGGCTGGTGGTGGGCAGTTTCAGAACACCTTCATCCATTATCTTGGAAGTTTTCTCATAGCCTAGAGTGCTCCTGGATTCTGATATTTTCTGGGTTTTATTTTTGATCACAGACATATAGAGTGTTCTTCTGCAAGACTAAGTTAAAAATGAAAGATCCTAGGTTGACCCTAGAAAAGCAACTTTAGCTGAAAATCTGAAGTTAATTGTGTTGGTCTACAGAAAGACAGGGGGGTGGGGTGACAAGGGAGTGTGCAGGTGCCTAGCCATGGTTTTCTACTACTATTTTTCTTAAATAATTTATTCCTATTCCTTGACACTGACAGAAATATTATCTTCTATGCTTGCTTTCAGATGAAATTTGAAAGGGAAAAAACCACTTTTAAATGATTTGTTGTAGTGAGTTCTCACCAACATAAATGGCAGAGGTTTTGAACCTGTACAGCCCTTGAAACAGCACATCTTCTAACCATTCAAAATTCCTACATGGAAAACAGAAAAAGCACAAAAGATTCCTGTATCCAGTTTGTCAGAGGACCCTTACAATAGATGAATGATGCTTTGGCTGTTTTTCTGGAAAATATATCTGTATAACAGCTCAGATATCAATAGACAAAAAGTGTGTCAAATTGTAAAATAACCCAGAAAGAGGAGAAGCATTAACAACTTTCTATTTGTGGTGCTTTAATTGCTCCATCATTTAGTTTATTGAACCATCAAATTAATTTAATTGAAGGTGACAAATATAATTTACTCTTCCAAGAATCAATTTGGACTGCCAAATATATCGAAAATTAACCTCCCCCAGTTTTATTTCACCTATTTTTTCAATAATTATCTAGAATAAGAATATATTTTATACTAGATAATGCTTATGTATAGCTTTTGTGTTTATTTTAAAACTACTGTAAGAACAGAACTGTTTCTCTAACTGTAAATTTTTATACCCTCTGGATGCTAATTCCTGCCAAAAGGAGATGCATTTGCTAAAACCAAAGCTAGTATTTTCCCACCAATTATTATAAAGTTACACCAGTCCTCAATTAACAAAAGTGAATGTGGAGGTAATATTAGATGAAATTTGGATTTATGGACAACCCCATAAAAACTATTATAAACCAGAAAAATTGTCACTATGAATTCCAGTTTGGTTTCTAAATGAGAATAGTTCTGATACAGATCTTGAATTTTTCTATAAGAATAGCCCCTAATTCCATATTTTAATCAGCATATATAATGTGATCATGCCTCAGTAAGTCAAGAGCTTTGATCAGGCCTCTAGCTATTACAGCAAATTTATCATTAGCACTTTATTATCCATAATGGAAAGATATTACCTCTCCTGCAACCTGGAACTGCTATGTAATGTTTTGATCACCACTTGCAAGCAGGGTAGCCAAAATCTTAATGTACAACCCTCTCCTAATAGAAGAGGTCGGTACGTATTTGCAAATATGAAGCCTTCACACTTGGGGATAAGAATAGCCCTGTTTTCTTAAAGATACTCAAGAGATTGCTAAATATTTAACTCATAAATACATAAAATTAGCATTTGCTGTGGGCACCATTTAAAAGTGACCCAGGAATTTTTGGCTTTGAACTCTATATATGTGTGTGTGTATGTGTGTATGTATATGTATGTATGTGTATATGTATGCATTTATGTATATGGTTTGGTTTAGTTTTTTGGGTTTTTTTTTACAAAATTAGAGTATTCTCATTACTAAGCAGTTATCTATGAAGTTAATACATATTTCCAAGATGACTACTATGGGGCCAAGGTCTTTCACAGGTACAGGACATATATAAAGATTATAAAGCACAAACTGGATAAAAGTTTTTCTATACCTTTTTAGTGATATATTTAGTTCTTACCAATGAAGCTTCTTTAGTGTGATGAATGTTATTGAAATTGCTATTTCAAACAGAAATAGCACAAACTAAAGATAAAACCACTACTGCCTCTTATGTTTCTGGCACCCTTAGGTGCTCAAATAACTACCAGTTATGAAAGAAATTTCTTCTCAAAGCTGACCGTGGAAAAAGTAGCTCTAAAGAAGCTGTAAGAACTGCACGTTCTGTAATGGCAACCGTGCTCAAACTTTTCCATCTAGCGTGGTTGTGATTCATCAGAAATTTGTTTATTAGAAATGTGTGTTTAGTTCCAGGTCCATATGGATACTCATTTTTTTTTTATTTTTCTTCTATTTTAACTGGGTGAAGAGATGGCATATCTACAGGATGAATATTTGCATCAATAAATACATCAGCAGAGTACCCTTGCAGAAAAAGCTGGCTGCATAGCAAGTTGCACTAATCAGCAGGTCCAGGCAAGTGAATCTTTCCTTCTACTCAGTAAATGTGAGACCACTACTGGACCATTGTGTTCTCTTAGGAGCTCACCACTACAAGACAGACATTAGTACACTGGAACAAATCCAAGAGCCACCAAAGTGATCAGGGATCTAAAACACAGGAGGGCCAAGGAGAGGTTGATAAAGATGGGATTGTTCAGCATTGGGAGCAGCAGGCTTCGTGGGGGTCTTACTGTTGTCTACAGTAACCTAATGGGAAAACGTAGAACAAATAAACTCAGGCTCTTCTGAAAGATACACAGCCACAGGATGAGAGGCAACAGAGGAGCTGAAACAAGGAAATTTCTACTAGATAGCAGAATATTTCTATTCTTTACCACTAACATGGGTGTTTTAACACTGGAATGTGCTGTTTAGAGAAATTCAGGAATCTTCATCCCTGGAGATATTTAGAACTTGACTGGACACAATCTTGACCAATCTGATTTGGATGGCCCTGCTTTGCCTTGGGATTTGACAAGACAGTCCACAGAGTTCCCTTCCAACCTAGACTACTCTGTGGATCTATAAAGTGCAGACAGCTGCATTCTGTGTGTGTACACCTAAGACTTGATCACATTGTCACTGTTGTGTAAAGCACTTTAAATTCCTTCTGGACTGGAACTGGCACACATCTCGTTATTTAGACTAAGAGTTATGGAAGCCCAGAACACTGGCAGATTTCCCAATATATAGCAGTACCTGTCTGTACATACATATCTCTACATTCTTTATTAAGAGACAAAAACCATCACTTCTGCTTTCAAACATTACATGCTTTGTACTCCTATGAAGTGCCTCCACAGCTCCCCTTACTGCTTGGAATGGAAGGCTCTTAGTGCACACCTCTGCCCTTCACATGGTATCTGCACATGCTTCACTTTCCCATTACTCTGTGTTTTAGAACAAGCTCTATCTCTTCCTCAGAAGAGGAATAGTCTTCCTTTATTCAGATGAATGCTACCTATAACTTCAGCTGCCTGACACCAAGCTAAAGTTCCTCTACAGTCAGCAAAGAGAAAACAACCCCTCTGGAAGGTGATTCATCCTCACTTTTCTTGGAAACAAGGCTGGTAAATTTCTGAACAGATGCAAATCTCAGATATGTACTGTTAAGACACTATTTATGTCTTTAGCTGTCTTCATTTGTGAAGTGTTCAGTGAGGCACAGAGCAGAAAAACCCAGAAACTTCTGAAAAAAATTTAGTCATTTAGTTAGTGTGATCCACAGAAGAAGGCACTGAGGGCAAGATAAGAGGGGGCTTTATACACCGGGTTCCTGTATAAAAGATGGAGTGAAAAAATATATAAATTAATTTGATTTCTGAAACAAGTTAGAATTTTGGAGATGAGAGCACCTTACCTAAGTAAGCTGTTACAAAGGGTACAGTATTTATGTAACCCTCCAATTACAAAGTCTCCTTCATTACACCCAGGAACTTAATTCAGAAATTAACTCCTTCTGGTTTCTCCTTTTCCAAACCCTGCACCAGCAACACTAGTTTTTTACAAATGTGGCATGATTTCCCTATCTTACAGATGAGTCTGCACAGCAGCATGAAGAACCTGTTATCTTTTCATACAGTAGTGAACCTCTCCTGGTAAAGAAACCCACGGAGCTGTTGAGACAACCACAAGTCTCCCAAAAGCTGTAAATGAAAGCTTGTATGGCTGCAAGGCACAGCAACCATGCTGGAAAAGTCAAACCTCTCCAACTGAAGAATGCCAACAGACAATTTCACATCATATTTGTTCTTTGCTATCTCACAGGTCTTCTGTTCTTCCTTCTGGCATCATCTCCGAAGATTCAAGTTGTGTCAATTAATTTCACATCAAGGCCAAAAGCTTGCCAGCAGCCTGCAGCTCCTGCTGAGCCCTCGTTGCACAGCGAGGAGCCTACGGATGCAGGAGGTGCTGCGGCAGCAGCGCTCCGGGCAGCTGACAGGTGTCAGACCATACGGCAGGCATGCAGGATGGGCTGGGAGGAGAAACACTCCTATCAGTGTCAGTCGAGTCACCAGGGTGCCTGGGCATAACAAAATAGACATGGTAGAAACTCCTCTGGCTAGACAGCTGTAAAGGAGTTTCTTCACAGTGTGACAAGAACCCAGCCTCCTTCAGAGACAGAGGACAAAAGGACAACATGTCTCTCATCTTATTCACCTCCTGTGAGAAAGAGAGAAAATAAACTCATTTCCTCGCATATTTCTCAACATATCTGTAAATAAAAGCACCTTTAGCACTTTTCATCAGACATCATTTGTGTGTCAAAACTGTTTAGGGCATGACTTGAAATCCTCTCCTTCAGAGAGCAAACAAGCAAGAAATAGCTGCCTTTGATTTATTAAAGATGAGCTACCAGTATTGTAAAAGGCAGAATCGGAATGCACGCACACATCCTAAGAGCAGGGAGGGATGGATACCACCCTCACATTTATATACGAAGTTCACTCCACAGCTTTTCTTGTTTATTAGCCTGTCAACATTCATGCAGTCATAGTACATCTACACTGATGTTTTTCGAGAAGTTTACCTGTGTGTTATTTGCTCATGATTGCACCAATTTAGATACAGAATGCTTCCCTGTCTGTATAAAGCATTATGACCTGGGAATAAAGTTTAGGGGATAAATAGCATAGGAAAAGGAACACATGAAAAAAATGGTCTATTTTTTAGTTAAATAAAAGATGGGTTGAGATTAACTAGAATTCAAGCACAGAAAGCAAGGGAAGAATAAAGTAGTGAGAATAAAAACCCCAGTGTCTGGTACTGCATTATTTCCAAACTACAAGCACCTCATAATTCAACTCTGGATCTCTGGAAGTGCCAGGGGACTCAGCAGCAAGAGCTGTGCCATGTCTGCACAGGAGTTGATGGAGGTATTGCTTTCAAACTACTGAATGTAGTCCTCAGCTGACAGCAAAAACAACCACCACACATCCTAACCATTCCTCTACAGAAGCCTTTAGCAGGTGTGACACCAGTGTCAGGGAGACATGGCACACTGCAGCTATTGAGAAGGAAATGCCTATAAGCATGCCCCTGCTCCCATTTTTAATTGTTATATGTTGATGTCTTAAACTCTGAGAGCTGATGCTCGGCTGGTGTCGCAAGGCAAGGCTGTGCTAAAGATGCTGTCACTACCTCAGATACAGAAATTCTGCCCATGGTAAGAGGTGTTGGAGCCCCATTGCACTCCACCAGCTCCTACTTCCCATCATAAGCTAACATCCAGAAGTATTCTACTGGGCAAAGCAGTTCTCTTCAAAAGAAGAGGAGATAACTGTGGATGATGAGATGTAAATAACACAGACAACAGAAACACTAAGACCTAACTCTGCATAAAGAGATTCTTAAAACACTATTGTTTCAAATTCATTGAAAACTAAACAGAAGGAAAAAAAAAAGAAGAAGAACTTGGGGCAAATTTGATTTTTATGCTGTTTATGTCTCAAAACCAAGGCTGTTCTTTCCTTTTATACAGCTCTCAGAGGCTCTCAGTTATTAACTCAACCAAAATGAAATAATCTTCAGAAGCCAAGTGCAAAGCAGCACACTGTGGAAGACAGTTGTTGGACAGCTTTGTTGTCACTTCTGGTTTGTTTCTGTTTTCCATGTGGTACATTATGAAATGCATATTCCTAGTGCCTGGGGTCCCCTGTGTCCTATTCTGCCCTGGTGCCTGTAAGAGCCATGTGCTCTCACTATCTGAGGCCATGCAGAAGCAAGGCTTTGCTCATTTGGTGACTGCCAGCCTCATGCACTTCCCACAGAGCAGGGGGTTGGGGGGGGAACACAGGCATGTCAGTGATAGCAATACCTGCCAGGCTAAAAAGCCTTTCAAAGCAAGGGTTTGAGGGGAAACAATCAAGTGTGAGGAAGGCAGTCTGACTCTGTGGAACACATCCCTCAGTGGATCTCTCCAGCTGCCCATGCTTGCCGTGGGCAGGGTGACTGGCAGACACAGTGACAGCCTGCCCTCCTGCATCAACAATTCATGCAGTTCATGCTTCAGCCTAACCCTCACAGAGCTTAGGGACGATTCTGGCAGAGCCAGACTCTGACACAGCTCTGAGCAGTTTTCCCTTTCAAAAAAGCACCACCATCAGGCTGCCCCTGTGTTTCGTGCCAAATGGCACCATGCTGCAAAAAACCAGACTGCAACCCTGCCAAAAGTACAGCAGTCCCTAGAACCCTGAGCCTTCCATCACCGTGGTTTTTGTCTGCTGCTCCCTCAAGTAGGCAAAAAGACCAATGTCCTTTGAAATCTGGCAACCATTTGTATGGCTCCAATATAATCCTTGTCTTAATAGAGTCTTGATGTGGTTGGCAGCATCTGCTGCAGTTTCTGGACTAGCCAGGCTGCCTCCCATGTTGCTGCTCACAGTCCAACACTCAGATTTACACCTCATCCTGTTCAGCAGGAAGGAAAATGAGCTAACATGGCACACAGAACAGCAGAGCACCAAAGGCCAGCAGGAAAAATCACAGATATTTCTCCCCCGTGGGTAGTCTGAACCCACTGTGTGAGTTTTGGTGTCAGGGAGTGCTCTGCCCTCAAAGCTAGTAAAGGAGCAATCCTTGGCTCAGACCAGATAACTAGCTGTAGAAATAGAAAGTCTGCTGGAACAAGGCACTTTGAATCCATTTCTCTCATGGAAGTGTCAGACTGGTATGGCAAAAGCCTTGGAACAAGGGAAACAGAGCCATTTCCAAGCTGTCTCTCCTATATGGTCTTCTGTGAAACTCTATGGAAATCTGAAAACTGCTACCTGCCAGTAGCAAATTGGCTCTTCTTGCAGGCACTAAATGTGTCATATAAGGTGGCACCAACCCAAGCCATGGAAACTTGCTGTGTCAGCACATCTGCCTTTGTGTTTTGGCAGGAAAATGCAGGTTCTGGGGGGTGATTAGCAATAATGGTGCTCAGCTTTCGACCATTTGAACTCAACACAGACATTCAGCCCATATTAACAACATAACTCAAGCTCAGTATGAACAGAATAATACTTCCTAAAGCTACCCCCCACTACCTCCTTTTGCTGTGGCAGAGTATAATGCGTCCTGCCTATCATAAAAGCTTTCACCTCAAGATCACTTTCTACCCAGGTATCCTACTAGGTCTTCATCTCTAATAACATTTGAATGTGTTTCTCCAATGCTCCACAATGTGTCAATACCAAAGTTTTCTGTATAATGTATCAAACTCCTGGTTTTCCCATTTCACAAATGCTTCTCATTTTACTGTGCCAAAAATATAACCTCTTCTGCCTCAAATGCTGCTTCTTTTGTCAAAATTTTACAATATTGAAAGGGGATGGGCCAGCCCCAGCTAGGGAAAAAAGCTGAATTAACAGAATGAGAGAGCAGGGCCCATTGCACAGGGATCACCCAGCCCTTTGTCTCCACCACGGCTTCCTCCAGTGCAGTGTCAGCTCTGCTGCCCAACTTGGGGCCCTCTGAGTTCACAGCACAAAACTCATCCAACACAGTGAGGAGGTCACTGTTCTGTGTGCTCCAACAGATGTCTTTCAGGCTGGTCTCTGTCTCATATTTTCTGTCTCATATTTTACTCAGGTAGGCTCTCTGCTATCAATTGCATTGAACGCCTTGAGTGCATGAAGGAGAATGGAAATGTAGGGGGATTAAAAGTTTTGCAACTATTAGAGAAAAGAAGTTTTCAAAAATGAGAAAAGTAGAATATAGACAAACGAAGTTTCACTACTGAATATTTAGCTCAATATTAAACAGTAATATGATTGCTCAGATCCAGAAAAGAACAGAACTCAGAGATACAACCAAAGTCTCCAAATATAATGGTCATATGCAGTTGCTAAATAGATTAAAGCATAACTGGTAACTCTCAGGGACAACTCTATTCAATGCAAAAGCAAACATCCCACACTAAACTGTGAAACAGTAAGTAAGGCTTACATAAGTATGGCTGCTTACAAAACATAGGGGAAAATTTAGGAAAAAAAATTAATGTTATGGTAATTTTTTTTTACATAAGTTCCAATGACTTTCCATTCTCTTTCACCCTCTCTTGAAAGCTACACTTCACTATTTTAGATCATTAAGTTTCTCTCTAACTCATCTAATAATCACAAGGGGAATTTGGGCAGAACTTGAAGACTCTACATTTTCTAGGATAAAAACCTTAATTCAAAATTATGCCATATCTCTCAGCAGTAATCCAGATGATACCAAGGACTCAACTTGTACAGAAATTATAGGATTCTAATGTTTCACACTTTTCTCTCCTGTTGATCTTCCAAATTATCTCTTTTGAAATATTTATCTCAAAACTTTTAAGCTTTCCTGATGAGTATTTAACTTCTATTTGAGATAGTCTGATAAAGCTGAACATTTTCTATGCAGCCACCCTTTGCAATCTGCTGTGCATCACTTCTATTCAAGTCACTCCACCATTACAGAGGGCAGCTAATGAGTGGCATTACAGTTTATAACTCAGAGACAAAACTGGGAGTCATTCCTGCATTTTTGCTATTACACATTTTAAATAACTCAAGTAGCTCTTCAACAATCATCGTTCCAGCAAAGCTTTTTGTAGACTGGAGAAAAACTGACCTGTTTGTGCCAACTCCTTGGGTTTGTTTTTATCTTCTCAAGAACTGTCCCCAGCTTTCTGTTTGCATTTCCCCAACTTGTGAACAGCATGCACCTTGTATAACATTGGGGACCTTGTATGACATTCTCAGCAAGTGGATTATGAGAGATGAAAACAGGTAGACTACAAATATTTACTGAGAAAATAGTAGCCTGTTTTCTAGAAAGATTTTGTTCCTCTACTGGTCTGCAGACAGAACATCAGCATCCTTACCTTCAACATTGATGTGTCCCAACCTAAAGGGGAATATTTTCAGTACTTCAGTGTAATATACAAATGGGGTCCACAAACCTAAAGGAATCCATAAAACTCCTCCCTGTCCACTGGCAACTATCAGCAGGCACACAACTCACCCCATGCAGGGTGATGGTCACTAAAGAATAGCAGTCGTAATAAATGCATTCTTGTGATGGAACAGGTCTCTGAGAAGGAAGCAAAAACTTGAGGCTCCAGAAATGCAGCTTTTATAGCGCTGAATAT
>VZUA01046287.1:0-13672 GCA_013401035.1 Horornis vulcanius
AAAAAAAAAAAAAAAAAAGTTGAGAGATTCAGTCTTCCAATTCAAAACATTTTATACAGAAATAGATGAATATATGGCAGCCTGACCTAGGCAAATGCTGTTATTCCTTAATGAAACCTGCAGGTTTTGGACGGGGTTAAATCATTTCTTGGGAGAGAACTTTATACTTCTTTTCTTTGCTAGCAGTGTAAGAAACCAGAGGTGTGTGGGTTTGGTACCCTAGGCTTGCAACCTTATATAAAAAGATACTCCAGTTTTGTTTTATCCTCTGACCCTTCATAGGCCACGCAAAGACCATAGCTGCAGCAGTGTTAATTCCTGGACCAAAAGCCTTACCATTCATCCTGCAGTATAAATGGTGTGGGGGAGAGAAAGCCTTGGTGCCGTGCAAGCACTGATCAGCAGTAGCTGAATGGTGTCAGTGGCTGTGGTGCTACCGCAGGGCTCTAGCCACAGAGGCAAAGAACCAACCCAACCATCCATCTCCTGTCAGGCTGCAGGGTTATCTCAGCCTCAGCACTGCAGCAGAGCTGCCACGGGGGGCTCCAGCAGATTCCCTGCACAGTTATCTTGCCCAAAGTGACCGACTCCCCAGCATACAGTGTCTTCCATAAGGCTCCCGAGACAACATGGACATGGATGTTCTCAGAAAGTGAGGCAAAGAGCCCAAGGTGATTAAGGAGCATCTCTCACATGAGGACAGTCTGAGCAAGCTGGGGGTGTTGAGCCTTGAGAAGGCTCAAGGGAGGGAGCATCTCCATGTGTAATTGTGGGTGGGAGCAAAAGTGGGTGGGAGTAAAATGTCTGAGACGGTCTCCTCTTAGTTGTATCCAGGGAAGGTACAAGACAATGAGCGCAAATCGAAATACAGGGAATTCAACTGAAACAAGAATTTTTATTTTTTTTCTCCCCATGAGAGTGATCAAACAGTACAACAGGCTGCTCAGAGAAGTTGTGGAGTCTCCTCCACAGAGGTATTCAAAACTCACTTGGGAACAGTCCTGGACAGTCTGCTGTAGATGACCCTGTTTTGAACAAGGGTTTGTTGGACTAGGCAGTCTTCAAAGGGGTAACAATCCTGGGGCTGTGGGAAGCTTTCCTACAGTTCCCCACAGTGTGATCAGGTAACTGCTTATCCAGCTGTGGTAAAATTGACTCTTATTATCTATATTATGATGTTTGACATTTTAAAAATTACAAGTATAAAAATAATTGCCATTGTTTTGTCTTGATATTAATTATATCTGTGTCAGAGCTTGGCCGAGTATTGGAATTTATCACGGTGGTTGCCCCTCCCACCTGTGTGTGTGCTGCAAGCTCGACATCATCTAAGCAGAGCTGCCCCACAATGCTGTCAGTGGTGTGTCCTTTACCATTTCAAGGTGATGGTGCAGGAACTAAACTAAGTAGAATGGCATGATGGAAAATGGAGGAAAGGGGGGGAAATGAGGTAGCTTCTTCTCATTTTACATACTCCTGAGCAGGGATGGCTGTATTTTCATGAATACAAACACAGAAATGAGTTTCAGCATGGTTACTCAGCTGTGAGTCAGTCAAGGTCTGCAGGAGCAGATACTGCTCTTTCAGGAGATTTTCACTGGGCTTCTAGTCCAAAGGAGCACGTTGACATCTGAACTTGGTTTTGTTTGAAAAGACATGTGTGGGTTGCTGGACTATAGCTGTGTCTGCAGTCTTTATCTGTACCCATTTACTTTGCATAAATACATAAAGATGTCGAATGGGAGGGAAGGCGCTCCCGGCGTGCTGCTGGCTCTTGCATGGCGTCTTTGTGCCACCTAGTGGACCTGTGTCTGTTCCAGCAATCATGGCACATCCTGGAAAGGTTCGGGTTTCTGCACAGAAATTCTAGATTTTTAATATTTCTATAATAAGATACACTAAGTTCAAAGTTAAAAGACGTGCTAATAAAGCTATGCATGCCTGAAGCCCATTCCTGATTTTACTGCTGAGATCCGTGGTTGCATTTCTTACCAGAAATTGTCAGTTTCTGAGGGGAAAAAAAAAATTACTTATTTCCTGCTCCAGGAAAGTGAAAGGTTTGACCTTTGCCAAAAAAGGCAGCAATTTGACTTGAGCAATTTGACTGATCTGAAGGAACTGTCAAAAGCTGGATTCACCTCTTTCCTGGTGGCTACTTTTGAAGTTTTCTATCTCTACCACCCAATTCTACCTCTTAAAAACATGTAAGTGCTGCAGAGAACAGTAAAGCCAAACACAAGAAACCCTGAATCTTTTGGAGGATTGCTACAAAATTCAGCTCTGATAAACAAGGTGCTTTATATCTGTATATTTTGGATATAAATCCAATACCTAATGTTAACTGTAGCAGTCAATATACTTAACACCCACCTAAATAGACCTGGTGCATGAGCCTAAACCTATGAATTATCAGTGCCTGGTAGGCGCCTCCCAGGGTTTGTATGATCAATCTCTACAAGGCTGCAGATGAAAAAAATTATTTCTAGCAATTAGTGTTTATTTCAGAGTCATAGACTAATTTTTTTACACTAATATCATTTTGATGCAAGAATTCACTGAGCAACAGCTCACTAAGGAGTGGGAGAATATCAGTTAATGCCCACCTAAACTTACATACTTCCTTTAAAACCTCTGGTATTGGACACAGTCAGAGATAAGAAAAAATGGTAAGATAGCTCTTTGGTCCAACCCAGCATGGGTCTTACAGACATTTTTCCTTTTAAGAATATCAGAAGAACACTTCTGACTGGGCCAAAAAATTAAGGAGTAGACAAAATCTAAAGCTGCAAGGCCTTTTTCTCCAGGGACCGTCTGAATCTGGAGAGCTGGCTGACAAAACACATCTTTGTCAGTGGTGGAGGACCATGAATCACGTGATCAATTTTGGTTCCAAAGTGGAAGAGTCTGGACGGGACTAAGTACAGCATATGCTTTACCATGTTCTTCCTGGGAAACTCAGGAAACAGGTGTCCAGCACTGCTACAAATCTTGCAGTAGAGAGCTGATTTGGAAGAGTGGGGCCGCAGAAGAGTTGATACTAATACCGGATTTAAGGCTATGAGAAAGAAGGGAGGCTGATTCCTGTGCTTCTGTGTTGGGGACAGTTGATTTTGGTTTTGTTTCTTGCAGTTCCTCCTATTTTTCAGTAAATAGAGGGGATAAGTATTTGCCTAGCTACAGCATGGGCTAGGCGCTGGGTTCAGACTTCAGTCTTGCTGCGAGAACAAACGGGGGTTCAGAGCGAGGTGCATGTGCGGACCTCTCCTCCTCGGGCAGAGAGCAGCTGTGCTGGGTCCCGGTGAATGCGGATAAACCCAGCTTTACCCCGTCCTTGCCAACAGCAGGGGCCGAGCGCTGGCTGCGGGCAGGGATGCGGGCAGGGATGAGGGCAGGGATGCGGGCAGGGATGCGGGCGCGGCGCTGCGGGGCGCCCGTGAGCGGCGGCGGCCGCGCTGCCATGGGGCGGCCGCGGCGGGGGCGGCATCCGACGGGCTGGGCGGCACCGCGCCCGCAGCAGCCACCGGCGCTTCCTTCTGCCAGCAGGGAGAGGGAGCGCAGGTAGGACCCTGCGCCCCACCCCTTCCCCGCGCCAGGGCCGCTGCGGTGCCGGTAGGGCGAGGGAGCCTCGCCGCAGACCGGAGCTCCGCAGCCTTCCGCGGTGCTCCGCATCCCGGCCCCGCCGCTCCGGGAGCGTTCGCCGCGCGGAGCCGCCCGCTGTCGTGCGGGGCCGTGCGGGGTCGTCCCTGCCGCTTTGTGCTGCCCGGGCTGTGCTACATGTGCCCTTTGGCTCGGCAACGCCAGCGGCGAGCAGCCCAGGGGCAGGAGGCTGCGCCGGGAGGACGGCCAGGAAACCCCCCCGTAAGTAGTTCCCTGCCGCTGTTGGGCTGCCTTTGTTCGGTGGAAGGTGTAAGGAGGCGTGCGGGTGATTTTCAGAAGGTGTCACTTCACTGCTGCCGCGGAATTCAATGGCTGGGCTGGTTCTCTCCGATTCCTTCTGCTTCCCCTTTGTTAGCGTTTTCCCGGGGAGTCCGGTATTGTTTCAGCTTCACTGAAAAAAAGCAGGAGTTGTCAAAGAGATGACTTTGTTCTCTAGAGCAGCATCGCTTTGTTCAAGCTCCCGTAAGCCATTTGTCACACAAGTGCCGCCGCGCTCCCGTAACGAGCGGGCAGCGCTCCGCGCCTGGCGGGCGGCGGGGCCGCGTCCCTCTGCCTTACCCTTTAACAGCTGGAGCAGGTAAGCCAGAGGTGATACCATTTCACGTGGGAAATCCATCTCCTTAGTTTCGCCATCTCCTCAGTTAGAAAACGTCCGTTTCAGCGACAGAAATGCGTGTAACGCGCATATTTTCTATGTCACGGAGTGGGTTTTATTGAATGACGGTTTGGGGGTTTTTAGTTAATTTTGCTGTTATTGCCGCTAGTCAGCTATAAATCTGGTTTTCCATGGCTGTAGTATATAAGACGTTATTATGTCTCTGCTCTGTCATTTTAAGCGTAAAAATGTCCAGTTAAAACACAGTTCAAGGGGTAAATAGAGACCTGGAAACCGCAACTGTCCATTGTGAAAATTTAATACGCCTGACAATAATGGCACTGAAAATGATCTGCTGTTGGGGGGATGGGACCATGGAGAAAGGGAAGAGTAATTTGCAACCACAGGCCTAATAATAGATACTCTGTCGATTATAGATACATAGATAATATAATTTGTTACACTGCCAAACAGATTTTCTGTACATACCTTAAACAGTGTTGTTCGAAAAGAGCTCTTTTCTTAGGCTCCGGGTTATTTAAGATAGCTGATAGCAGTAACATACTTTAACAGATTAAAGATGACAAATTAGAGCCAGAGCTGACTTTTATTTGGTATTTAGTAGTGCCTGCTCAATAAACTCCCATCACTGAAATAAATCTAATTGCACCTTGCATAGATAATTGAGTCTTGTAACTATACCAAAACATTAATCAATGGGCGTAAATGTTATCATGAGTTTCTTTAATGAAGCCATTGATACTCCAGTAGTTAGCAGTTCTGTGTATTATTTACTTTGGGTGGTTTGAATCCAGGTCAGGAATTAATCAAAAAGACAAATTCAACTCTTCCTTGACTTGTCAGTTTACCAGAAGAGGTTGTGTTTGGGGTTGAATATTTCATTGCAACAATTATCATGAATTTAACACTATGAAGTGTATTGAAATTTTATATGAAAGTGTTTATTTGTATGTTTATTGTATGGTTATTTGTTCTCCAGTTGGATAATTGCAAGTACTACCTTGGAAATATTTTTTGATAAATATGGTATATAGCAAAGAGGTTGCTGCTGGTTGGTATCAGTCTATTATTCTCCAATAGGAAAATTTTTCTTAGTGCACCCTGTTCTAAAATTAAGGGCTATTTTCAAATACCCGCTTGGGCAACCCAGTATTTTAGAGAGAATTCCTTCACACTTACAAGCAAATATTATTTTTTATTTATATACTGTATAATAGCACTTTTTAGAAGTGCACTGGTAACAAACACAATTGGTCTGAAGTACGAATGGCTTGCTGAGTCCTGTGCTAAGACATTGACTTTTTTCTTTCTTTCCCCCTCCCCCACCAAGAAGTTTGTTCCTTATAGGTCTTATTTAGGTCTGTTGTTTAGTGAGGTTACACAGGTAGTGGCATTTGCGAAATGGAAAAGCATTTGGTAAAATCATTTATTTTTTTTAAAACATACAGTTCCTTAAAATCTTAACAAAATTTATTAACAATTAAAAGTATTGTTTGGCCATAATATTTCACTTCAAATACAGATACTAAAAAGTAGCCGTTTTGGTTTCACACTTCTGATTACAGCAATAAAAATAACTTTTGCGGTTTCTTCTGCTTTGGCCCTTAGTCACTCTGAATAGTGTTTTGTCAGGTATCTCTGAAAACGGATTTGTCTGTGACTAATGTAGTTTAGAGTTATTTCAATATTCCTATTATAGATGTGTCAGGTAAGCTCTTTTTAAATAAGAAACACATGGCATAATAAGTGTTGAATGAAATGATGAATTTATGAATATGAATATATTTGGTTGCTGGTTTAGAATGAAATCTAACACAAACAGAATTTTTATAGACAGTGTAAGCTTGAATGACTATGTTTTGACTTTTTGTCCTCACAAGCCAAGAGCCAATACTTTTTTTCATATTCTGAATTATTCATATTTGAAAATTGCTGAGTCTGATTTTTGAGTGGGATTTCCACACCACCCCCCCACAAAAATCAATGCAGTCCTTATTCTATAGAGGCCCAAGTAGGAGAATCATTACAAAAGTGGATAAGCCTACTATTGGCATGTTGGAAAAGTACAGTCAATTTCTTTGGAATCAACAGACTCAGGGCAATGTAGTTGCATAATAGCTGCCATCAGCATGATGTAAATGTTGAGATGCTCTAAACACCTGCATGTTGTCATAGAGCCAATGTATTTGAACAAGAAATAAAATAGTTGTATAAAGTGCACTGTAAAATAGAAATAATTGGTGTTAAGCTTTATGATAGAAGGCAACCTAAAGTTATATGGTTAACTTTAATTGCGTTACTGCTTCTACTGGAGGTGCCAATTTTTTTTTTTATCTGTTATTTAAATTAGTTAGTGATGGATAAAAATTGTGTCTGTTTCCGTGGAGACTCCATGAGTTTTGCCTTTAGGGTGCAATCAGTTGTTTTGTAGATCTTACACTTATGGTTTCCCATAATTTCCTGATGGAACTTTCCCTCATTTTGATTCTCTGCAGCACACGACTTCTCTCTTTAAGAGCTAAAATAAATTTCGTCAGAAACATACAGCATTTACCCTTGCTTCACATCCAGCATTTTCACTTATATTAGTGAACCCTAACAAAGAAATAAAACTGACTTGTAACAAATTTTTTTTAATTAATGCTGTTCAAGACTGGTGCATCACATGAGCCAAATCACAGTGATTTGGTAATTAAGTTTGGTGGGAAGAAAAATGTAGAGATCTTGCTGCATATTATGCTGGGTAAGTGGCTTACAGTGCTATTTTGCCACACATTGACTGAAGCTGATTCAGATGCCACTACAAATGTGTAAAGTACATCAATATGTTTTTAAATATAGTTCAATTTCTTCTTTGTGTACGTATGCTGTGTACCAAATTACGGGAGTAAAAGTTTCATGCCTCTAACAAGGCCATTTAAGATAATACTCTCATATGCAGATGATTTTAGTTCATTTATTTCACATCCCAATGTTGCTGTGAAATGGCTTATCATTTTAATGATAACACATGTGAAAGCTTTATTTTCTTTTCCATTATTGCCTTAAGCAAAACAGTAGGAAAAGGATTGAAATAAGTAAATACTTTCCTCACACTTTAGTGTTTGGGAGTGCAAACTGCTGTGCATTTTGCTGGCATGCTTGACCATCTCTTTCCTTACTCAGCATGTTTTGGAAGTCAGCTGTCAGACTTGGGCAGCTTCATAAAGCAGCTCAGTCTAGTGATTTGTGGTAAGGCTTCTGTAGGAGGATGCCGCATGTTAAAGATTATGTTTATTGTTAAGTTGAAATGTGGAGGGAGTGTGATGAAAAGAATTGAAGTGAAATGAGCCATACAAAATTCCGCCTTTCATGTTGCTCTTCAAAGAAAGTTGATTTTCTTCAAAGTAACATGCTGTCTTTCCCTGTGGCTTTTAAGAAAGCCACATTTGAAAATTCAGCACAGAAAAAACCAAAGAAGGTACAATTACAGTGATCTGTGGAAGAGTTTGGGCCAGATGAGAAAAATAGTGATAGTAAGCCCCGTGAATCTGTATTATCATTGGGTATCCATTGGCATGTATGTGAGATAGTTGGGTTGAGTGGATTCATCTGCCAACAAAACCCAACTGCCTTCTATATTGTAGAACCTCTTTTCTGTTGCTTATAACTTTGGCAAATTTTAGCCATGAGGTCTGTAGTTTATCACACGTATTTGTGACTCATGTTAATTTTTATTTTAATTAATAATTACCCGAGATTTAGACTAGTTGTTTTGCCTTGCTAAAAAATCCTAAGATAGTTCAGAAACATAGTACTGTTCTGCTTTTTTGCTAGACTCCAGATCCTGCTAAGGCAGTGTCCTTTTATCTGATCTTCATTTTTACTGTCTTCATGAAAGTCTGCCCAAATTTTCTGTCCTAAGTCTACAAAATGCTAGTCTACAAATAAAGTTAAAATACTAAGTCTGCAAACTATTGTAATTTTCATGCACTTTTAGCACTGTAGTTTTCACATACCTGTGAAAATTTTAGCAAATAAAATGAGTGATCCCATGTTTATTCAATACCCAGTGCTACAGAGTATTTTTAACAGTGACCTCAGTGGTACTCACTGTATCTGCAGTAGTAATTGAAGTGAGACTGTGACTATGCTGGAGACAGAATTAAAATCAAGATTTTCAACAGGACAAAGATGTCTTAGTTATGAACTGTATAAGGAAAGGATTGGGAAGTAATTCTTTGGAAGAGCTGTGGTTTATGGTAGATTACTCAAGTTGCTGCTGCAATAAAAACAAACATTGTATGGTGATACGTAAGACAGGACAAGAGCATGGAAGACATGAGAATTCCTCCTCAACTGTAACACCATGTCCAGGTAGGCTACACACTTCAACAAAAATGTGTATGAATTGGAGAGTATCCAGAGGAGAGGAATGAAAATAATTACAAGGTTTAGAATATATGGCTCATGAATGAATGCTGAAATGTCTGGAGTTGTTTCAGCTCAAAGAGTGAAGAAAGTCATGCTTAACAAGACAGATAACTTTCTAATGTCACAAAGCCATTGTGAAGCAATGTTGGCCATGCCTGTGCCCAGCCAGATGATACATAGTGGGCTCAGCAATAGTGAGGTCAAAGCAATGGAATAGATTACTGAATTTGGATTTTCATGATTTTAGCATCATTAAATGTTGTTTGAGTATTAATCAGGAATGACATAAATATGGTTGAATTCTTTCTGGAGCAGTGTGCTGGAACGGATTACTCTTTGTGGTCTCTTCTAGTCTCCTGAATCTTCAACATCTTTGCACCCTGGTATTGATCAGATTACACCTTGTTCCCTCATCAGCGCTGCATGTGGTGTCTCCAAAGTGAACAGGGAATGTGAGCACAGCAGTTCAGAGCTTTTGCTGTGACCTCCTGATTCAGATCAACTCTGGCATCCTCCTCTCTCCTTTCATAGTGATTCCTCTGCTGGTGCTTGGGCAGAAAGTGTGAGGGAGGAAAGTACCATGGGATCCTGGGAAGAGGCTGAGATCCAGCTGACATAGGGAAGAGCAGGTTTGGAGAGCACAGGCACAGATTTCACAAGGAACTGGGCTAGTGGGATAGTACATGAACATGGGACATGATGAATGTGAAGGGGAGCTGAGACCTGGGACAGATGACTGGGACTAGAGAAAAGCGTAGGATATACAGTGAACTAACAGGTGGGAAGCTGGGTTACTGGCAGAGACTCCAGTATACCAGAAGCCTTGACAGTTGCAAAGTGAGATTGACCAAGTAAGACAACAAAGAGCCAAAGGAGATAAAATTAATTACTGGGAAAGTTATGTTGGGAACTATGGGACAGAAGTAATTGAAAGCTGGAACAAAATTGCAGAGTCTTTCTTCTTAAGATTATATTGTTTTATAAATCTTAGCAGAGAGCCCACAGTTCTATCTTAGCATTCATGCTTTAGGAGACCCATCATAAATGATTTCTTGGTCTTTTCAAATGGAGAATGACCACCTGTTACTCCAGATATCGGTGCTAGGAATGTAGAGGCTATTCTCTACCCTACTGGTTTTAGGTGGGTGAGCAAAATAAAAGACATAAAAGAAGCATTTTTCAATTTATTTTGGTTTTCTTGTGTTTTTTGTTTGTTGATTTTTTTTGAGATTGACGAGTTTGCAAGAGAAAGAAAGGAAGTGCCAGAACTTCACAGAACTGTCAGAGTTATAAGCTGCTGAGGAAAAAAAGAAAAAAGCAAGCTGATTTTTTTGTCCTTTCTGGATCCTGCTGCAGTCTTGGTAGATATTTTGCAGTAGCCTATGCTGGCCCATCTGGGGGCTATGATGATGAGCAGTGCCATACTGCTCTCAGCCCTGAAGCTTTGGCAATCATTGCTTCATCTGCTGCTCATGCTTGGAGGAAGGACAGACACCCTCAGCTCATACATGTGGGTTTTGATGTTCTTCCCAACCACCCTGTTCCGACATCCCCTGTTGACAGTGCAAGGGTGGGTTGTACTAAAGAGCCCTGCTGTGTTTTTTCTGGCAAGTAGATTAATCTTTCAGCCACCCACACAGCCTGCTGAACACTGTCACGAGTTTCTGGGATCTGGTAGCCTGATACCAACACCTGATATCTGACAAACTGTGTTCTTCAGGTTATTGTGTTTCCTTGGATAGGAGGCCGGAAAAAAACAATGTAGGTAACACACAATGGTTACTTCAGATGTGAAATGAAGGCTCCTTTTGGCCCAAAGGTTACATCCCCTCATGAACCTGCCTGCTGGAACACCTTTTCCAGCAGTGAAAGGATAGATTCCCAATGCCTTTAAGTTCCCCATTCCTGGCACTCAATGGGAACCTTTCCAGACAGAGGCTGCAACAGTAAGAGGCTGATGGGCTTTAAGCCAGAAGGGTCACTGAAGTAATTCTTTCTCAGCCCAGGTGTTTTTGTGGGACTCTTCTACATTGTCAGAGTGAAAGAGAAGCTGAAGACCCATTTGTGACTCTGACAAGATGTTGAATGCTTTTGTTTGTCAAGCAGAACTGTGACAGTGGCATTAGCTGCTAGACTGCATTTTGCCTCATTTTATCTGCAGCGTGCTTATTTACAAATTGCAGCTTGTCTAGTTTGAGAAATCACCTTTGCAATGCCCTGCCCCACTCAGTAGATTTAGTGGAAGGTAGTTTGATTCACTCTGGGTGGTGAATGGGAGAAAGAACAAAATTCTCAGGGAACTTGACAACAAATTTTTACTTGCAAATTTTAGAACTTTCAGGTAGAATTGTGTACTTGGCAAATTTTAAAACAACATCCAGAAAAAGTAAGGCACTTCACACACTTAGCAAACTTGGTGAACTATAGCTTACCCAATGCTCTTACAAAACAGTGCTTTTACTAAGTAATTGACTGCTATTTTTTAGTCTGGTTTCCAATATATTTTGAGAAGAAAGAAAGTAAGGTATATAATCACCACCCTAGGATCCAGTGGAGCATGCCAACTCAGCATATGTGTTGCTGTCCTTTTTTCTGCTCTGGTCTGCTGGGAGCTCCCCCAGGCCTGCACTTTAGTTTGGGGATCATTTTGGGGCTCACCACAGGCCCTGAGGTCAGGCCATCATTTTGGACCAGACCAGAGGCTGACTAAGGCTCAGTGGGGTCAGAGTGTGGAGCAGCACATTGTTCCACGTACACAGAACTCACCCTGTCCCCCCAGCACTTTCCACTTCCCACGTGTTTTGAGCCAGTCAGTCATTCCTCCAGTCTCCTACAACCTTCACTACTACTGCAGTCAAAGGGGAGGGGTGTTTTTTGCTGAAGGGTTTGTTTACATACCTGGACTTCTGTAAAGCCTTTTACAGAATCCCTCACAACATCTAGACTGGTAAGAGATGGATTTGATGGGAGGAGTGTTAGGTGAATAAGGAATGTGTTGGACCATTTCATCCAGAGTCCTGATGGACATCAGTGACCAGTGGTCACCCTCAGTAGTCCCTACTGGAACCAGTGCTATTTATTATCTTCATTTATGATATAGAATATAGGCTTGAATGCAGTTTCAGCAAATTTGCAGATGACACCAAGCTTAGTGGTGCTGTTGACACCCCTGGAGGATAGGATGCAATCCAAAGGGACCAGGACATTCCAAGGGGGCCCAAGGGAATCTCACAAAATTTAACATGCCCAAGTGCAAGGTGCTGCACCTGGGTCAGCACAACCCCTGGGTATCAACACAGGCTGGGGATGAACAGAAGGAGAGCAGCCTGGCCAAGAGGGACTTGGGAGTGCTGGTGGGTGAGAAAGCCAAACATGTCCTGGGCTGGATCCAGAGCACCGTGAGCGGCAGGGGAGGGAGAGGATTCTGCCCCACTGCTCTCATGAGACCCCATCCCGAGCACTGCATCCAGCTTTGGGGTCCCCAACACAGGAAGGACATGGATCTGTTAGAGGAGGGCTACCAAGATTAGTAGAGGGATGGAGCACCTCTCATACAAGGAAAGGATGAGAGAATTGGGATTGTCCATCCTCAAGAAGAGGTGGCTTTGGGGAGACCTAATTGTGGCATTCCAGCACCTGAAGAAAGCCTACAAGAAAGGTGAAGAGGGACTTCTTACAAGAGCATGTAGTGATAGGAAAAAGCGGAATGGCTTCAAACTGAGAGTACGTTTAAATTAGATACTAGAAAAACTTCACTGTGAGAGTGGTGAGGCACTGGGACAGATTGCACAAAGAAGTTATGGATGCTCCATCCCAGGAAGTGTTCAAGGTCAGTTTGGATGGGCCTCTGACCAACCTGATTTAGTGGAAGGTGCCTCTGCCCATGGCAGAGGGATTGGAACTAGGTGATCTTTGAGGTCCTTTTCTACCCAAGCCATTCTGTGGGTCTCTGATATGTACATGGAGTACATGAATGTGCATATAAGGCTGTATACCTTGAAGAAACTCCAGGTATTGCTGGATTGACTTTCCACCTCCAAGGGTTTTCTGTGTACCTCAGCATCCCTTGAGCTAACCTGTTCGCATGGTCCTAAATTCCATGTCCTTCACTTCGTATGTGCCTCAGTTAGAAGCTGTAGCTAATTTTAATAATTTTAATCAAATCCAATAATAGAGTTGCTGGACATCATAACTGACTGCAGTTAACAGTTGCATTTTAAATGTGTCAATAACTGCATAGGGTTAAGTAGTCTCAAAAAGGCAAGCAGATATTTTAAATTGCACACTAAATACTAATGACCATGTTTTTGCTATAACCTCATATATGGCTTTACTTCTGTCAGGTGTGTCAAAAACATCCTCCTTGCCTCCAGTGTGCTCTGCAGTGTTAACCCTTTCCTTCGAGGTTTTTTGGCCCCATGTCCAGTCTGTCTCACTGACCACTTCTGAACTTTGGGAACGTTTGACTCTCTGAGATTTGCACTCTTTTGTGTTGCTGCTCATTTATGGCCTGGGCACAATTGACCACAGGTGTCTAACCCCATTTCTTCCAGGGATCAGACTCAGTTTTGTCCAGGCACACAACTAAACTTCATATCAAATTCATCAGGTGCATTTTTTCATGCAAAATTTTATTGCCCATGGCAAGAAAAACAGTTCTCTGTAATGCACAGCAGAATCCCAGGTGTCCAGGAGTAAATCCACAAAAGCCCAAGCAACAACCCTTTGTTATGTATATGCAATCAGTTTGTTACACATGGTACTATGGACTCTGCTGTTGATTATGATTGTGATTATTGTGTAGCTTTTACAATTTTTCATCCATTACTTTTACCACGTGGAAACTACTAATGCAAGTTCCCCACATTAGTAGCACTGTTACCTTTTCATGTAACATTGTTGTTAGAAGGTGTTATTCTTAAGTTTGACCCTGCTTTAGTTGGAGATATTAATATTAGATAATTATATAATATATAATAATATATA
>VZUA01046296.1:2225-44059 GCA_013401035.1 Horornis vulcanius
TTTCAGAAAGCCCTTGGAGATATGCTGGCTTTCTCAGGCCAGGCACACAGCAGCCACAGGTCCTGCTTTTTTGAAGAGGAGGACAAAACAGATGGAATTAATTGAAAAATGCAGGCTAGATATTCTCTTAGAATACAGTTCCTGCATTTTTAATTGCTTGTTCTGTCAGCACTTGACACCTGCACATTTTTACATCTTTTTGATTTGCACTGAATTATGCCATCAGACAGCATGAACTCAGTGCAAAACGCTGCTACTGTCTGTGTGTTCCTGGTGTGCAAGACAGGAGAGGGGAGCATGAGTATGCTTGGAGGAGATAAACCCCATTCCAACATCTTTCTGCTTAGATAAAGACCACGTACCTACACAACATCAGGGCCAGATCCAACAATATGGGTTCTAAAACAAGGTTCCTAAATCAACGCTTGAGATGCCTAAAAAACAATCTCTTGCAAAATTTAAATTATGAAGAAGCTCCTTTGAGACCAGTCAAAGCTTCAGTATTTCTGAATCAACTTTGATACCTAAGACCAGGTTCCTTTTTTAAGAAATCCTGGACTAGAACCTGAACCACCTTGATATTTAAATGCACTACAGAGCAGAAAATGCTGAACAGGTCTGAACACCTGCACAAATGGGCAGGCAGCAGCCAGGCAGAGCAGTCATTCCACCCCACTGACTCACTGCTGGGAAAGGAATCTCACTGCTGAGGATAAAGACAGGCAAGGCACAGAAAATTTGTAGCTTTTTACACACACTAAGCAAANAGAATAAATGAAAAAAAAAAAGATTCCCTGAGACTATAGGCATCCCTAGAGACTTTTAAGTGTTAGTCAGACCAAAGGCTGCCAGATGCTTCCAGAGTCCTGACTGCTCACTGGGGAACTCAGGCCTTTCCAATGGGGCGAGGTAGGTCAGCTGGAGACTAAAGTGTACAGAGCTCCCCAGAGAAAGACTTTTTTGTTATGTTTGGGATTTTTCCTTCAAAAGACATGATCTGAGACTCCATTATGTTTTCTGCTTAGAGATTTTATTACGAGGAAAATAGTGACACTTTTCCTTTTTTTTGACTACTTGCCTCGCTTGAAGAGTTTTGCCAAAACCTGATGTCTAGGTAACAGTGGCCAGCTCATGCTAACAAAGAACACACTGCAAATTCTGTCTTTAACAAACTAACTCAGGCCATCCACCAGAAGAATTTTCATTCCCGTCCTCCATAAATTCTTTCTTTTGCCCCACTGATTTCCCAAAGTAAAGGAAACTAACAGCTAAATTATTCTCTTTTTTTTACCTTTCCTTTAAATTCTTTATAACTTAGATTTTGCAATCTGAAGATTAAAGTGTATTCCTCATTTCCATTCAAAAGTAGAGTAAGGCAGAGCTGTTGTACAATAGATATACACTATAGACAATGTACAATAAATGCCTTTATCATGCCTTCCTTACCACTAGCACAGTCCTTTTCCAGCCCCAGGAAGTTCTAAGCATGCATCACCTGCTCATCCCCACAACACTCCTGCAGCCATGGGAGCAGAACTGCTCGGAGTAAAAAGTGCTTCTGGCACATTATATAATTTTACTTGTCTATGTTTGTCAGTCTGTCATAAAACGGTAACAGACAAAAGTTCCCCAAATAACAAATAACAACATTTGAAGTGAAGTTCTTATACTTATTTTGGGCTGCCTGTTTGAAGCAACAGCAATGGTTGTGAGGGCAGTGCATGGACTCAAGAACTGGATGTGATATGAAACCAGAAAAACACTTCACTTTTTGACTATCTATTCTCCAGGGAGCACTAGTAGGAGATGACAGAGTCCTGTGGAAAAGTTTATTACTTTAAAGCCTAAGCATAAAAAAAATAGGAACACGTAATAAAATGCAAGGCCAGAATGTAAGTCTGCCTTTCATTAGGAAAAGGTCCACCACTGGAAAAATGCCCTTGATCTTCATGGGAATGCAGCCATGAAGCACTCCTGTGACTCCCAGGGAGGTTCAGTTCTCCACGTTGAAGGCACTGCTACCAGAAACGCCACCTTATTTCCTATGATTTACTCGACCCAGGAAAAAAAATATTTTCTTCATTGCTCCATTTTTTCTTTAAAATGATATAAACCTTCACAGATCAGTGACAAATTTAGTTAAAATATTATATAAGATGTTCATCTTTGGAAAAGCAAGCATCTGGCCTCATGGAAGACCTGAGTGAGAAACAATGAAAACACATGCCTGCCAGACTTGCACACAGCTTTCTTTCCACTTTCAATTACTATCAAATATTTCAGAATTGCTTGTTCCAAAACAATTCTTTTTAATTTTATTAAACAATGACAGTACAATAATGTGGATAATTCTTACCCTTTTAAGTTTATCTGATGAGATGCAATATATAATATCCACTGAAAAACCTCAACTGTTGGCTTTACAAGCTCTTGTTTTTCAGTTAATCCCAGGACCTCAGTTCAGGGTACCGTAGTCTTCATTCATTTACTTTAGTTCTGTTTCATATGAATACAACGTAAGTCCTAGGACAGATTTTTCATGGTGAATTGCAATGTGATTGCTAAATTTAAGGTCTTGTTGAGACAGAAAAGTTTTTCATTGTGCTATGTGTTAACATACATATTTCACTCATTTTTTCTAGAAAGGGATGGTGGGACACACATATATACATATACGCATACACACACACATATATACAAGTATAAATTTATATACTTCTATATTATTATTAAAAAAAATTAAAATAAGANTTTTCTTAAAGATATGTTGCTTCTCTTTTCATACCTCTGACTCAAAAGAGATGACTTCAGGTATCTAGTTAAACATAGAAGAGAAAAAAACCTGCACATTGTTGTCAGATGCAGCTAAGGTTTAGGTACAAAATACTAAACCTGATACAACTAGATGATAACATCCTAACAGGGTAAATTACTACAACAAGTTATTTTCCTGCAATTTAGAGAAGCTCTGTTGCTTCTTGCTAAATTTTCTATGGAACATATATATGAATATATACAAATGCATATGCTGACACCATCTGAAGTGAGCAGTTCCAACCCCTTTTCCCTACAGCCTCCTCCTCACCAGATGACACAGGTCCCCTCTCACTGTGACGTATCCTTGTGCCTTCCCTTTTCCCAAGGGCATCTCTCACTTCCCAGCCATATTGTGGAAGTGGAGGCTCAGCACATGGGTCCCAGGACAGCTTCCCCTGGGTTGAGGTGGGTGCTGACAGCCATACCATGGTGCCAGGCTACACCATCCAGGGCCAGCAGCACTCTTGCTGTTGCCTGATTTTTCTGCCGCTCTACAGAACACGCAGGAAAGCTTCAGACTGGATGACCTGATATTCGCAGCTGCTTCTTAACAATCAAATAAAAATTTAGTGCGTGGGAATAAATAAACACATATGTGCTCAGTGCAGATCCTGATCACACACTACACACTCTGATACCAAATGGAAAGCAACCAGTGTTTACCTGTGCTTCTAAGACCAAGTACTTCCATTGCCTAGTAAGTTTAATGTAACTGCTCTGAGACACAAGACAGATGGGATGGAAAGATGTGAAGTGCTACAAATAAAATCTAAAACTGAACTTTTAAATATTCATTCTGAACTATAAAGAGAGCTGTGGCTTTTGTGTGCTACAGATGGCTTGGAAATGCAGTGCAAACAAAGGACCAATTTTTGAATACTCATAGCTGCTCTACTATAATAGCTGGAGGCCCAAAACTCCAGGGGTTTGAGATGATTCAACTAGATCCTCTTACCTGCCAAATTTCATCAAAGCAACATGGCTTTTACCATCTTATAAGGGATGAAAGAAATATGAATAGTGTGGGGTTTTTTAATGAAACATGGACTGCTTAAGCTTGAACAAAAAATTACAATATGAATGGAATGTGCAAGTTAAAGGGAAAACCATCTTTTTATTATACATTCTTAAAGCATCTTATAAGATGAAATCTGTACTTTTTATAGATTGGAAAATTAAATAGAAATATTTCCTAGATTTAGATAAATGAAGGAAACAAAACCAAAAATAATCACAATAAAAATCCCTGCCAGTCATAATCAATGAGAAACTGCTGACTGATTCCCAAGTATGGCCTTATGTTTAGACCTAGGAAAGACACATGTGTTTCTTTGTAAGGTAGTGGGGCACGACCTCATCAATCAGAGATTATTCTCTGCATAATAGTTTATGGAAAGGAACCACTAATGCCATCTCCTCATCTGCCTTCCAGACAGAGGCCAGCTGATATGAATACAACTGGAAGGGGACTAAGCCCAAGTATCACTGCTGCTACAACCATACACTGCTGCATGTATGTAGCAGTAAATTAGCACTTTCTGATGCTATTAGCTACTAGCAAAGATTATAGTCTTTGGCTCTAGAGAGGGGATACCCTCACACCTTTTGCATACATTTGAGCTTCTATAAGAATGGAACTGGACAAAAAAATCTAAAAGAAAGATGGAGTGTCCGTGAGGGAGCAGGGAACAGCCAAGAGGGAGAGAGGATCCCTGAACTGCCAACAGTCCTCCAAACATGGATGACACTGAAACAAGTGTGCAGCATTGAATCACAGCTACAAGCCAGGTTCATGGGTAATTATGAGGTGCCACTGCCAGCTGAAGGGAGAGAAAGTGCAGGAATAAGAGGAAAATATATGAAGGTTTTGATAGAAAATGTAACCAACCTATAACGACAATGAGAGCCAAGAGACAGTTGTAGCCTGATAGCAAGTGATGGGTGAAAGACGAGCGGGTTATGTTATCTGTGAAATCAAGGGAATTAGCCAGGAGGCACGGGCAGAGTGAGGCAGCCTGGACAGCAAGAGATGTTGGGCAAGGGATGGTTGAACTACTTCTGCATTTGTCAAGGTTAGAGAAAACAGTTCTGTGAAAAATCAAGCTAAGATGACGGGAGTTGTGTTGCAAGTTTTAGCTGCTTCTAGAAAAAAACGGGAGCAGTGGCAACTTACAGCAGGGAACCAGCCTGCTGGTTTGGGGAACAGCCCAGGTAACAGGTGTGAAGAGAAACCTCTAAAGAGAAAACTTGAAACTTTGCTGCAGACACATGATCTTTTACTGCTGGCAGGAAGAAAGGAAGGAGCACTCGGTAAAGCTAGAGGAAGCAGGCCAGAGGACCAGGGCCTCCCTTTCAACCACGTTTGTCTGGTGCTGGGTCTGCATCCATCAGAGTGCAGGCAGGGATTGCAGTCTGACAGTGTGGCTTGGCTTCTGTTCACAGCCAAAACAAAAAAGTGGCAGATGAACTGAGGGGAAAGGGCAGGATCCTCTGGTAGAAAATACAGCTTTTCCAATGACCTTGCTTTCCTTTGAGAGTAAGTGCTTTCCAGGACAGAGTGTCCCAACAGGACACTTAAATGCCTTCAGCACAGTACAGTACTCAGAGATAAAACTGAACAACTTTTCATGAAATCTGCCTCCAATAAAAACATCTTTATTGCCCTGGGCTAATGTGTAAGTTAGTGAGGGATTATAGTTCAGCTTCTATAGCCTTTTTATGTAATAGGAAAAAAAATCCATAGGGACCTCATCTGTTAGTCCTGTAAAATATAAAAAGAAGTGTTAAGCTGCACTTCATCATGGTAATAGGCTATCAGCTATTTTCCTAAACCTTCACATTCACTGCTGCCATTCTAGGCAGAGCTAATCAACCTGACTTAATCAACTTCTTGTGACTTGCTGCACTGTGCTCCTTCCATTTGAACATATATAAATCCTAATTATTTTTTAATCCTTTACTAAAACACTGGCAAAATTACTGTTCCCCTTCCAGCATACAGATGTGGAAGTTTACAGGCACAGGAGCTGCAGTACTCCGGGGCCTGCTCCCTAGGGGCTGCAGGTGGCTGGCAGGGCTTGGCAGAGGCACTGCTTCTCTAGGAGCAGTCCTCTCCTGGCTTCTTCTGCTCTTCTTCTAGAGGGATAGCAAACATTATAGTGAGGTTGGATTTGCATGTTGCAAGTCCACGGTGACTAGTTTGAAAATAACATAAACTTAGCCCTGAGGTGAGTTTGCTTGTCTAGAAACATGCATTTGAATGCTTACCCGAACGGCCAGCCCTCTTCCAGGATATGGTTTCCTCATGGACACCCTGTTCTGTACCTTCCATCAAATGCCTTCTTCTGAGCTGCCTCTGCCCTTCTCATCTGATGGAAATGGGGTTCCCCTGTGTCTCACTTCCCTCTAGTGTACTCGCACCTGCAGCCTAAATGTACATATGCAGGCTTGCCTGTGCTGTGCATTACTAAGAGAAAGTACTCCAAAATCAGAAAACTAGCTTTAAAATTATAAGTTGATTTCAGTGACCACAAATACAGTTCACATTGCAGTTTTGGCTCTGTTCATCTCTGCTGCAGAAAGGGGAAGTCTAGCTCTTCAATAAAACACCAAGTGTTCAGTGAGACCCAGAGTGAAGGAGGAGTGATTTTTGTTGGTCTGTTGCCTTCTCTAAAGTCTATAATACAACAATTCATGCATATATATCATGAGAGGCAGCAGGGCTGTCCCCACCACTTTGCTGCCTAATGCCTCATGTTTGTAGTAGCAAAGACATGTCCCCTGTCAGCTCCTGCAGAGTGGCAGGCTGGGACCTGGGATCCCACAGGGACAGGTGCTGTCCCATGTCTCTGTGTCTTCATCCAGAGACAGAGGTGGAACATGCTCTGTGTGCTGCTCTGGCTTCAAAACACTGCTCTTGGCATCTGTTGATAAAGTGGGAACTGTCACTCAGTGCAGCAGCAGATACACGCACAGTGGGTGGATTCATACCACATTCACAGACCAGCCTGGGTTCCTGAAGCAAGCAGTTCATGATCCAGTTCCTAGAGTTGTCCTAACATGGATGACTGAGCAGGGCCTGTGCTTATAAAGAGCTCTTGGGCTCTCTTTGAAGTCCTATCATTACACAAAGCGTAAACCCAGGCATTATCATTTCTTTACACTCCCAACCAGAAGATCCCACCAGCATCTCACCACTCCTCCAGCTACACTACATATGAAGCTTCCACTCCTGGCACAAAAATAAACAAACCAGAGGACACTCGTGCTGCCTACTTTAATGTCCCAATTCCCCAGCCTACATTGCAGACTCTACATTGCAGTACATTGCTGTCCAAGCCTTAACAGTTAACTCTCCCCCAGGAATCACTTGTTACTGGGGAAAGAAGCACTGAAAAATCAAACCCCTTGCTGCAGTTGTTTATAGAACAGATCACCAATTCTGGGAGATCAATGGGATAAACATGGCCCAAACTGTTTCCTGTATAATCATAGTAAACTTACAAGGATACTCTTATAAAATGTACTTTAATTGGAGGAGCTTACTTTTTAATTTGCAATTTTAAATGTGAACATGTTATAACTTGTAGATGAACATTTCTATAAAGATAATTACATATGGCAAGACAGAAAAACTTTTTAAAACATTTTCTCTTGAATGTGTGCCTGAATTCATTTACAACTGTTGCTGCTTTAAACATTTCAGGCAGAATAAGTGGATGGCACTAAACAGCTTAGCTGCAATTATTATGGAATGTCTGAGGTATAATTTCCCCTGCGGTTTTGTTAGGCGTGCAAAATTCATAATTCTGATTTGTGGCAGGTACTTATTACCCATCGCAGGTGGAGATATGCAAATATTATTCTAGTAGGGTTGAACAGTCTTTATTTCCGTATTCAGCTATTAACGAGATTTGTGAGTCTGGTACTCTGGGGCCGTTTAATTAATTAGATGGTACAGATAAAATATAAATTGTTTTGTAGGCTACACAATTCCAGTTCTAGAAGATGTAAAATATGGCTAAATGAACTTAGTATGGAATGATTTATTGTTTCATGTATGGCAGAGAGTTAAAGAAAATTCTGTCTGGTACTTTTGCCTATATAATCCTGTGCAGCATCCTTGCATTGTCAAGCATTGTGAAAAAGGGATGTTATTTATTTGTCATTATTATTAAGAATGTCTATCAGTTATCCTTTTTATAAAAAAACTGCTGGCATGCATCAAGCAAGCTAAAAAATAGGCATGTTCTTTTATGGAAGCCAATATGTGCATGTTTCAGAATAAGCACGTATTTCCAAGACATTTAGATTTGGTAGGATAATATTGTCTCAAGGTCTGACACTTCTATTTTAAATAAATCATTTCCATGGGATAGATAAGCTAAACTTGTTAGGGGGTAATGCAGAGGGAAGCTACAGCAACAGTATGCTAGCACCTAGAATTTCAAAGAATTCTATTAACTGGTTAATTCACATATTTCTTTTCCTAAATTATGATCTCTCTACTCCTCCAGAAGATTTCTGGAAAATTTTGAATATAGGAATTGGGGTCAAAAAACCACAATGTGTTTTTATTCCCCAAAGTGATAGTTATAATGGCCACAATAAAAGAAACAGCATTTACCAAGAGTTACAGCAAAGTACATGGCAAGACATTCACCCTCCCCTCATATGGAGGAAATAAAATGCACAAGGCATGAGACCGGAAATTGTTAGCAAACTGTCAGCATTTAAAGGCAGGCATTGACCATTATATTAGCTTTAAATTGCAGGAAAATACTACACTACACAATTACAGTGCTATAAACATTGAATGAAAACCAGTTAGTTTTACTAAAGCAGGAGTATAAACAGCAGTCACTCTTATTGGTTTATTGAACATATTTTGGGGCCCATTCCAGCTGTCTTTATTAGCTCTAATGCAAATGATTTTGCACTGCGATTTTGCCAAGCTCTGGTAGCTGTACTGCTGCAAACAGAGCCTGCTGCTTTGTGTCTGCTGGAGACTTACTGACAAATATGATAAAGGATACATAAAATGAATAGCAATACAGAACTGGCACCATACAGGAAAAAGAAAACTAACAGGGGAAAATTATACCATAAGGGGAGTTGGTATGGTTTTGTGTATGCAACTCAAAAGCATACAAGTTTAAAATTAGATACATACCAGGAGTTTCTCTGGTCACTTCCCCGCAGGGTGGGCAGAGCTGGTCATGGCCCTGCAGCTGAATCCCCTGGGACCTGTCCACCTGCCTGGAAGGCTGAAAGTAGATTCAGGGCTGACAGACCCCGCCAAGGGCTGGGGCTAGGCAAGAACAGGAAGAGTCTCATGGAGATGGGAGCAGGCTGGATCAGGACAAGTGTCTGAGAGGGAGGAGAGCTTCTGGCACGGGAGGTCTGCAAAGACATAAAGACTCCATTTTACCCAAAGAAAGAGCTTCTGACTTTGGAGACATTCTGCACAGGGGAGGTGCAAACTCCTTTGAATAGGGAATGATCTGGGAATATTGCTGCAGAAACAAATAAGTATGAGGTGTAAAGTAAAGCAAATTAAAAGCAAGAGGCATTGATTGAGATCTGAGGAAAAGGGTCTGTCATATTTTGTAGGGAAGAGAATTGATCATGTCAGATATTTACTGTGGCTCGATACTCAGTAAGAAACATCAAGTGAGAATGTGGTGAGAAATTCCCTGAAGAAGAGGTTACAAAACCAGGATAATGCGTGGGGAAAAGAGCTGTGGGCAACCAAGCCTGAAAATGGGATTTCCAGCACAGGAGAGCAGTGGGTGTTTTCATTACACCACCAGCACAGGTAACTTCACCTTGAATTGTCAGCTGAGATCGCCACACTGAGAAACTTGGGGAATCTGAGCGCTGGTGCAGTGGCACTACAAGAGGTATGCACCTTCATGGTGCACTTGTAGGAACACCCAGGAACATCACAATATTCAGTTCCTAAACTAACCCTGCCAGCAAGCACCAGAGACTGAGTGAATGGCTTGTGTAGACAAATGAAGCACTATAACCAAAACTAGAGAAAATGTCAAGGAGGAAAACATATTTTAGTCAAATACAGAACAATATAAATGACAGTAACATCTATGGAAATGTTTTAATAGAAAAACAATAAATACTTACGGTGTTCAGAAACAATGAGGCCAAGTTACCTGTAGGCTTTAGACAAAATGCAGAGAATCAAACTCATTTCAATCTCACCTCTCACAGCAGTTGCAGAACATGGACTGCATCTCCTGCACATAAAGGCAAACTGTTTAGGAAAAAAATTAAGTCTAGAATTCCACAGAGTAAATACACCAGAATAATATTCTGCATTTCAATACTTTAAATTGGATAAACAATACCCCATGGGTAGAATCTTTAAAAGACCATTCCCGCAGAAGATGAAATCTAGAAAACAGTTTTAATTAAATCTTTCCAAAGACTTCATAAAACCCAGGCAGAGCAGCAGTGCTATATGCAGTACCTCCACAGCAGCTCTGAGCTATAGCCCAAAATGAAGGAGGCGTTCTAGTATTTCCTTTTTTTTTTCCCCTAGGTATATACACAGAAATACATCATTAGTTCAAAATCAATGCACAAATGAGAGATGTGATCAGAGAACTACATCTGTTCACAGCAGACAGAGAGCAGAGCCATGGGCCAAGGGCAGTTCCTTAGCTGTTGAGGGGAGCAGTGCTGCATCAGGCATTTGATGCCTCTCAACTCAGAGGAAACTGCTGCCTGATGCTGGGTGATTATCACCAGCATTTTTTTCAGAATAATGTAAGAAGAAAGCAATGTTTTAGGTGGCATTACAATATCTACCAGGCATAGTATTTGCAGAGGAATAATGGAGCAAAAACACCTGTGTGAAGAACCTCTGCTCCAGCCAGAGACACTGCAGGGCAGGAATCACTCCCCTCCTACAGCAAGTGCTCCTCAGCACCAGAAGCCCACTGGATGAGCCCAAACCTACATGGAGAGAGCCATATGGCCAGCTGGGAGGAGTGACAGGCACTTGAGGCCGTGTTCCCACACTGGGCAGCAAGGCAGGAGGCTGAGACCCACTGAGTGCCTGTGGGGTCAGAGACACACAGCACCTCAGCCACTATGGTGCCACTGCACCAAGGTGCTCAGAAGGAGCAGCACCACTTGCTTTGAGTTCAGCTGAAAGCATACCCCCCCCACCCAGTACTAGCACAGAATTTTTGCACCCCTGTCATGCACATGAAACACTGGCAATCACAAAAGGCTGGGTAAGGGCTGACTGGCCATTTTGAGAGCACTGGAAATCAGCCTAAAGCTCTGTGCCGTATGTATAGATGATGAGCTAAACAGAGAGCAGAGGATGTACTTGAGAAGAAAACAACAAACAACACCGAAACATTACCTTGGAGGAAAAATATGATAAGCAGCCTAAAACCAAAACAGTGCCCAGCCCCATCAAACCACCAGTTTGTTGACGATTCCCTGCCTCCTGTTATAACAGCTATGTTTATTCACATCTAGTGCTTTTTAAGCTGTACATTCAGCCAGCACAGTTCAGTGTAGCTCCCCTGCCACCACAGTACAGCAAGGCTACAAACATGACTTCAGCAAGGCAAGATCAATTTACAGACACTAAGAAAGCATTCAAAAATTAATGCAACTAATCTCCTGGTTTCACTTGACAGGAGGTAAATTATTGATCTTTGCAATATGAAAGCACCAAAAAGAACAAACTCAGAACTGCACACTTTCATGTGCACCCTTGTCTCCTCTTGTCAAACTTAAAACAGTCTTATCCAAAGGGCTGCAGGGAAAGTTGAGAAACACATGTTAGCCCTGTACAATTTAATCATGGTGCAAGCCAAAGATGCTCCAAGAAGCCTGTGGTTGTGTAAACAAGAAAGAGCATCACCTGAACCCACAGCACAAGCCCATGCTCACAGAAATATATGCAGGAGACTGGCAGTTTAGGCTTTTGGAGTCTTTTCTTAATCTTTAATAGGCAATTGAAAATGCACAGCTTTACAGCCAAAGCCTGTACCTGCACTGATACACTTTGCAGCCTGCACTTTGCAGCCAAAGCCTGGTACAGGACAAGTAGCCAAATCCATGTTCCTCATTCAGGGGACAAGACTTTTTTAATTAACCAAACTTCCCTTTTCCCCATTTCCCCCCCTCCTGGCAACTCCCTACACTGCAACATAAAGCAGAGCTCCTACAAAGGCACTGCAGAGTCCAACACTCTATGGAATGAAAGCCTCCTGTACAGCAGCCGACCCCTCACGCCTGCTTTCTTCCACATAACCACTATAAAAATGTGGCATGGGAATTTCCATCCCCAATAGGCAATATGTAGGAGAGGAACACAAAATAACCCTACTAACAGTCCCCAGTATTTTCAGTCCCTTACTTACTCACTGCTTTCATTGTAGAAAAAGGAGCAATTCCTCAGGGACAGGTCATTTTTCCTTGACCCTAAACACACAGCATTACATCAGGCTACAGAAAGTCACGTGACACAGGTTAACATCTGCTGATATTATCTAAAAGAATTATTTTGTTGCTCTTAAATATCTCTTCTATTCTGTATACCACATGCACTGATTCATTATATGGATGAAACAGATTGAATGGTCTGAGCACAGGAAAGGTTTTCATTGAAGATGCTGAATATATGTCTTTTTTCATTTTTTCTACTTTTTAAGCCTGAAAATTCTAGGTTACACTTAACCTTTTTGTCTAACACAGCACTGTGGATTTCCAATATATTTCAGTAGAAGTCTCGCAGCTTCTACCAGGTACATCACACTTCACAAAGCCTGTAACAGCAGGAAGAGCGTTCCCAAACTTTGTATCAAACTACAGCTGTATTTAGTATGGCATATTCAACTGCATCTCCCAAAAATTATCCTGCTCTTTGTTGGAAAGCTTTTGGCCCTACCCTGCAAGGAGAAATATTATCCCGCATATTCTGGCTTTGAGCAGAGTTTGAGCACAGGATGATGGAGAACCCCAGTGTATTGCTATGACATGATGTTTTTCTAAAATGCATTCAAAGAGTGAATTTTGCATTCTGCTGAAACATGGCACATCACAGAACACAGACACAATTTCATGGGCAAACCATACCATTGAGGACTTGGCTCAATATTTATCCTAAACATTTTTTGTATTTTCTCTAACTCTTTTCTCCATTTCAGATGATGAATAATTTCTCTGTCTTTCCTATTTTTTTTATCTCTGAGGTGCTATTGATTAGGAATAGGTCCTTTAGGTCTTTTTAGTTTTACAGATCTTGTATAATTTACATCAAGTTACTTTTTTCTGCCGTTTTCTGTAGTACTGCTTTCTCCTCCTGCCTTTTTACCTTCCTTTCAAAGACTGGAAATGAGTGAGAGGAAAGTTAATAGTCCTCTTCTTACCCAAGTATTTCTGCTAGGTTTTAACTTGAATATTGGTGGTAGTTCACATCTAACCACTACAACATTATTGCCTATTTTGCCTTCAACATGCCCACGTTAACCTGCAAAGCTGGTTCTAAAATGAGTTCTGGTCTAAACTTCCTTATAATGTCATATTAATGAAATTCCCCTTTAAAAAAAAATTCTCTTTGTTTTAGGAGAATTTATAGCAACACTCTTCATTATTATTTTGTCAGCTCATCCCTTAGCAAAAGTCTTGCTGTAGCCCCGCTTTTTTATTATTATTTACACTGTATTTATGTATTTCCAGGAGGAATGCTGTAGACCACCATTTTCTTATTCTTCTCTTGTTTTGCAGCATACTAAATTCTTCCCCTTAAAGTTTATATAAAGTTCTCTTTCTTCTTTAATCTTGATTGTGTTACTTGATCATATCCCCTTTTCTTGGTATAATCACAATCTTTTCTACCTCAATCCTCCTTTACCCGCTGCTTCTTGCTGCTGTACCAGCATCCACTTGTGTGAACTAGAGAGATGGAAGCAGATGAAAGATAGACTTCTGTTTTCTTCTCTTTTTCCTATTATTTTTGTCAGAAGCTTATCATTTTCTCTAAAAATTGAGGTGTCACAGAGTACTGTCAAAGGTTATGAGTAGTTTATCACATTTTCCCTTGATGCATTACAATTCACTTGCATGATGTCTACTTTTAGCACTTCTTAAATATTATTTTCTATGCCCTCAATGACATCCTGAAATGACAGCAGCATCTTCAGCAGACAGATTATCTCAGCACACAATGGTTTGCCCTCTCTGTGCAACTCTGTATCAGCGATGCCCTGTGTTGTACACCCCATCCCAGTCGGGATGTGCCGCACTGAGCCTCATTGTACTGCACGAAACCATGGAGAAGGGTAATTCCTTTTGGGAACTCCTCCTTGTTTCCCTACAGGCAGTGAGTGCAGCAGCTCAAGGGTGCAGCATTTCAGCCATTGGGCACTCCACCACAGAAGCAGCAGGAAGAGTATCTTGCACCAGGTCATTCAAATCACTGTATTCCCACCTCCGATGCTGTGAGCGCAGCTTCAGTGCACTGCACTCCGTTGCAAGCATGGGGTGGGAAAATACACCTCAGCAATGTGCCCAGAAGGGATTTGTTGATTGCTATTTGCAGTAGAAAGCTGTGATTTGCTTCAGCGCTCAACCACAAATTAGCATGGTCACATGATAAGCAAACTTGCTTACCAAGAGGTTACATCCTTTCTGAAAGGGAAATGGCTCCACATTTGCCACTGTCCTGCTGCCTCCCAAGTATCCTTTAGACTATAGCTCTTTTTAGCCAAGTTTGCAAGAACCACTAAGGAAAGAATTTACAAGATCATATGATTATGCCCAACAATTTAGAGTTGGTATAAAATCCTCAGTAGCATTAGAATCACTGTAGCTTCTGCAGTACACATACATATGCAGGTTACCACAAGACATTTCTGAATAGCCTCTATCTAATAAAAGTTTGATATACATTTTCTGTTAGCTTTAGTACAGTAATTTAGTCTGTAAAAGTTTAGAACTTGTGTTCTAGGAATTATATGAAAACACAAGTAGCCAAATTGCATCTGGAAAATAATAGGACACTGAAAGATTTCCTGACTGTTTCCTAGTATCCATAAGAAATAGCAAGAGAAAATATTGGCAGCAAGAAGGTTCTCCTCATGCTTCCATTGGTTCCAGAGAACTAACGTTGCAGCTCTGAATTCCAGAGAACTTAGACAAATTAATTTTGGTGTCAGTGCAAAGGGTTTGGCTTTAGATACTTTCCATATGGAAATGCAGGTTTTGCTCACTACACCACTAACAAGAAGTAGAAAATTAAATAATGCATAGGTGCAATCAGGCAAAAAAGTTTCCTTTAGTGCCTTCTGCACAGTAAAACAAAACTCATTGTTAGCTAATCAAATACCAAGAACAAATCTTGGACTGGGGGTTACTGCCAACAGGGAAGGAGAACAGACCTGCCATGGCAGCTGCATATGGGGAGATGCCACATCCTGGCAGGGACTGGAAGCACCAACTGCAGAGCTCCATCTGATGGAAACCCTAATGGGATGTCTTTAAAACCTTCACACAGAAAGGCGAGAAGGTAATACATGTAGCTGGGCTTATGCACGTTTCAAGGGTTTGCACCACCAATTTGAAGCACAGAGGTTTTACTACACACAAAGACTACTTTGAGTTTAATGGTAAGAATATCCATATGAAAGCCAGTCAACCAGCAGTTGGAGCACAGCTTGATGAATTACAGAAGGTTTTATGACATCTTTTTAATTTGATTTTTTTATTTCTAAAGAAGAACTTTCTGGTGTGACAAGTACAAGCCAACTATTAACTATTAAACAAAGGGGAGAATATTTTGGTTAACAGTCTTTTACTCTCTTTTTGAATGTCAGCACATGTCCCCCTGGCACATTCCATATATTCAAGAGCTACCAGATGGCTGTGTAACAGCAATGCCCAAAATACACTCTAGAAATTAAAGAATCACAACAGAAGACAATGAGTGGATTGCTAAGAGACGTGAACAACATCTACCCTCAGTCATCACTTCCATTAGGTGGACAGAGCAATTTAAAACAGCACCAGGAATGGCACATCTTCCACCTAGAAGAGAGTGGAACACAGCCTGCCCTAATGCAATGCAACACTACACACAGCAGTACACTGCAGATACGGCTTCAAACGTATGTATTTTAGAAAAGCCAATTTTAAAGTCAAGGTAGTGGAAGTGAATGGAAAAATGACAAGAATAATTTTCTTGCAGCATTTGCATCTGGGAATGATTTATCTCTACACACAATGCTCATCTGAGTTTTGAAACTTCAACACAGGCTTTTGTTTATTTTTTTTAACTAGGCATATTATATATCTTCTTTTCAAAATCTATACTCAGTTTCTTTTATGCTTATGAGGTTTGGGGACTTTTTTTCTGTATTCAGTAACTTTCCCACTTAAAAGCAGTGTTACAAGAAGTGTCCTCAGTTACAGGTGTGCAATTCAGTCATCAGGGATATGTAGATAAAAAATTATTCACAGTTTCAATTTCCCCCCATCTAGTTAGTAGCTGCTGTATAAAATCTTGCCTGACAATGGTAATTTTATGAAAACTGAACTCCCATCGACAAGACATCATTGATTTAAAAGTGTGGTCTAAGTGAATAATTATATTCTGAATTTCTGAGAAAAGAAAATGTTACCCAGGAAAAACGTGTATGCTCGCATGAAGCATTCTATGCAAGAGGGCAGCAGAACACGACTTCAGTCAGACACTGCAGCTTTTACATAAAAGAATTTCAGAGGTGCGAACAGCAGGGCACTGAGTGCTGAAAGAGGCAGGGATTTGGGACTGGTGTCTGTGATAGGACAGTGCTACAGGCTGAAGCCTTCATGGTGCAGAGGCTCATGTTTACAAGAAGATATCAGGCTTGTAAACAGCAGGGCTTTAAGCTAGCAGAGAAGAGTTCATGTTCGTGAGAAGGGAATGCAGCACAAAATGTCCTGCTTCTTCACAGAGTCACCCCACTTGCAGCTGTCTAAAATTAGAGACACGGCCATTGTTCCAATGGATAATCAGGGCTAAGAGCTTTTTCAGGGTATCTCTTGACAGCGTGAGGGTTGGTACAATACAGCATGTCAGCTTAGCTGCACTGAAAATCTGAAAAGGCCAAATTACAGTTTTATTTTTTTCTGTATTGCGTTACAAAGACACTAACAATATCAATAGGATTAATTTGATGATGAGATTGAAAACAAGTTAATGCCTTTTAATGAGATCAATCGTGTTCTGAAAAAAGAATGGAACTATATCAGGAGGGAGTCAGGGAAGTATTTAAGAATATGTTTAATGTGAGTGCAAAATTTGGTGCCCATGAAAGATCTCTTGGTAAGTTTTTTTTAATTCCCTTTTATCTCCACATAGTAGAGACTGGAAGTCCATTAGGGAAAAAAACTACAGTATTCCAGTTTTGAAATAAGAAGGCACCACATTAATTAATGTTCATTCATCAGCGTCTGAGAGACAACTTACAGTACTCCCACATTTCTGAGGAAATGATGCTGAGAGAGCAACACCAGAAATGAGTGCTCTGAAGTAGAGCCCCTAATAATGGCAGGTACCCACTGAAGTTCCAGAAATGTGCCCAGCACTGCTACACAGCAAAGTTTCCCTTTGCTGGAATTCACCAGAAATGGCTCTGCCTCCACTTTGCTATCCAAGACACTGTATCCAGAAATAAAAATGGATGATCACTTAAGACACCACAGCAAAATGGCTGCAAACTAAAGAAACAAAACTGTGCAACCTAGGTTCAACAAATAACAGAGTGAAAATAGTAGTTGCTAAGCATACCTCATAATCTGCATAGTAATCATTAAGTACTGCAAATTATTCAACAGCTTTCTAAATTTAATTACATAACATCTTCCCACAAAATCCATACCTTTGCAGTCCAAACTTGAATATGACGTGAGCAAAGCATTCTAATAATGTATCAACTAATCCAAAAAATTACTTTAACTAGTAATTCCAAACCAGAGCCCTTTTTGTGCTCCATAGCAGTAATTTTTCTTTTCTCAGCATGTCTGCTGAGGTCTGCTGTCCATGTTACCATGAACACATTGGTTCAAAGTTTCACAAATGTTGATTCAAAGTTCAGGTAAGCACATCCTGTTCTGTATGATTTTAGACAATTACAACATTCAAAGTTTATTTTTCTCAGAATTCACTGAGTGCTCCCTCCACATCAAGGAACCTCAGAGGACTCCATAATGGAGATAATAGGCTTTATAGTATCCCTGCCCCTCTGCAAATATATGAGTATGATTTTTTACTGCTATGACAAGGTTAATTTTTGCACACTGACTTCTAGACTCGCAATTTAGCTGGGAACTGTTGTTTTGGTAAGGAATCTACACCATACTTGACTGAATACCCCACTCACCAACACAAGTTCTCATGTCCTACAAGTTGCAGAACCTGGTGCACCAACACATTTCAGATAAACTGTCTGAATATACTGACTCAGCTGCACTAAAGCCACCTTACTCTTACTAGCAATCACCATCTCTAAAAGAAATCTGACTGCTATTAAAAAATGCCACGGGAAATACTGCAGCACCTTCTCTCTCTACTTCAAACAACAGGAATAACCCAAGGAAGCTGCCTAGTCAAACAGAAATGCAGCTGGCAGCAAATGCAGTTCTCTGAACAGCACCACCAGAGCCAGTGCAGCTCCTCAGCCCTGCAGCGCAGCCAGCTGCACCCTCCCACCCGCACAGCGCTGCCACCAGCGCTCACAGGCCCGAGCAGCACACCTAGTGCTCCAGGAGCCGTCGTGCCAAAAGCACGGTCTGTCATGTTCCTTCCTTTCTACACCATCACAAAATGCCTGTGCACGTGTGGAGGAACAGACAACGACCCTTTCAAGTCCCTGGGTGTGGAGACGATGTTATTCTGTGGCCCCAGCTCTCCATTTTACAGCTAGCTTCAAATTACTGGATTTCGTTCATTTCCACCAAACACATCCTATGCCATTTTTTATAGCCTATGCTCCTTTCCCCAGTCCTATACCATTCTCTGTCCTGGCTACAGCTGTACCAGTCTGGTATTTTGCACTATTTTAATGCTGTATTTCTTTCTAACTATCTAGGACACTACCTTCTTACTTCGTAGGACTGCTCCAGCCTGATGAAGGCAAATAGGATTATTCAAGATAATTAACATTTCTATAGGGCACTGACAATTGCACACAGATTTGAAACTCAGGATACAAAAGAGCAACATCAATTACAATGCTAGGAGGATTCTCATTCATTATCGTGTTTACTTGCAAACACAAAATTAGTGATGCCTGAATTAAGATTAGAAACAACTACTAGCAGTCAAAAAAATCCTTTCAAGCATATTTTACACAAAACACATGCAGTACCTCTTAAAATATAAAAAATTATGGTATCAAAGACAATCTAATGGAGGGAATCTTTTTCTCTAAGAGTAGAAATATAGAGACAGAGAATAAAGAAAAAGGCTTACAAAAATTTATTTTGATTTCTTGCTAGTAATATACATTTTAAAAGAGGCATAACAAGGTGTAAACCAAGGTATAATAGTTAAATTAAACTGCAAATTTCAGCTTTATAATTCTGAATATTAAGAAAGTCAAAATGGGTCATAAACAGAGTTTTTCTTGCTTAATAAAACAGTTTTTGAATTATAAAATTGCACTTAATTATTAGAAGTCAGTTAAAATATAATTTTGCCATACGCCAGAGGTCATGAGATGAAGCTAGTATATGAAAGACATCAAAGTTGTACTTCAGCCCTACAAAGGATGGCACTTTTCCTGGTCAAAAATCTGAAGGTGATTATAAGTAAGTAAAAACCCCTAGCAATAACTGGCAGCATTTAGTAAGTCAGAACCAACAAACAGCAGCCAAGTAAATTCTTTAAACAGAATTCAACCATCTCCAGAGTCACAAACACCCAGTTCAAAGTCCCAGGGAAGACCCATGCACTCACTCTGAAACAGCTCTCATGACCCAGACAAATTCTCGGCTGCTGCAGACTCCTGTCCTGCCTGTCCCGGCTTCACCTACAACCAAGGCTGAAAAAAAATACATCCATTTTTATCTTTCATACAGAACAATCTGAACCATCAAAGTATTTCTTCACTTACAAAGTCGATCCAAGGTACAAGATACAGCTCTTTTGAGGACTGGGACCATGATGTCCTTGGGTTTCCAAGACTGAGGGGAAAAAAGAAGCCAAACTGAAATCAAAACCAACTTGCCATTATTTTTTCTCAGGCTTGTTTTTTTTTTGTCCCTGAAGATGGAAACTTGCTTGCCTCCTCCTCTAAGCCTAAGCAAAACCAAAAACACCAGGTCTCCAGCCTTTGCTAGGGGTCATGGACTTGCCCGTATTCATGATGTAAGTAATAATTCCTACTTTACTTCCTACTTTACGTTACACCAAACATCACAAAAGTGTGACAGACACAATAAAGTCAATAAATACAAGGAAAGCTATAAAGAGTCTCTGCACACAAAATAGACTTTGATTTATCATGCTAACAAGGACCCTCCCAGAGCCTCCAGAGGGTGGTTGCACAAGGGTGCCCGAGATGCTAGTCACAAGGCTGCAGAGGACTTCGAGAGGTATTGTTTTTAGAGCATCATCTTAAAGTACTTTCTCTCCTCATTTTAGGACAGCTATAGAAGAGTTACAAAAGCTATTCACCAGACTCATTTTGAAGACAAAATGAAACAACCTAATATTTTGATTCCAGACTTAAATTCGGACTATAACAATTTTTAAGTGAATACTAACAGAAATGAACTGAGTTCTTTCTCACCTCTTCTTGTTTACAGTCTCGTAAACTGGGATACCACGCTACCAGTGTCACACAGAATGTCATTTTTTCTCTTGGCAAGTAAGCACATGTGAAAGCAAAGGCATTGCGTTCATAATGATAGTAGCAGAACTTGCTAACATAGTTTTTACCAGGTTCCAAAGGGACAGCTTCAGGTTTCTGATGTACAGTGCAATGTCTTTTAGATGTACCTATATTTTTCCATCCTGCTGAGCATAGTTTAAAATGCAGAAGCAGCATAATTCAGTATTAGACTATTTCACAGTCCACATGAGTTCAAAACAGAAGAAATAACATTAAAAGCAGTGAAATCAATCAAATGAATTAGCTGAAAATAAAATTAGAGCATAAAACAACAGTAGACCCAGGAATAGACAGGCTGTCTCCTCTTTTACTCTTGGGACAGATTTCTTTTAGTATGGCTTCAGTCACTCACCCTGACATTTCCTTGGACTCCCCGGAGCCCCTTGCAAGGCTGGGTCAGGATTGAGCACTGAAGTTAGAAGATGCTTCTTAGCATTTACTCAGCAGTTAACAAGGGAAAAGAGCCACCTTCTTACAGCACAGAATATCTGCATTTTGTGCAAATTTTCTTAACCTTTCATTTAATATGTAACTAATTTTCAAATACTTTTGAGAGTTTTTTTAATCTCAAGACCTCATTCCATTAAGACTTTTATATATTAGCTCTCATCCCTGATTCTTCCAGACTTTAGTGTTTCTCCTCTCCAGAACGCTGCCAGTACCAGACTGCTGCCTGGCTCCTGCTCCTAACTCAGTTCCCTCGATTTGAAATAATTTCTCTCTTTCTCCTCAGATATTATCTGCAATGATTGATGGTCAGTAGCTCTTCTGCTCCTACAGCAACTGGCAGCAGGCAGGGGGAGATAGGGCTGCTGCAGAGCCCCCAGCCTGGGGTTTCACCTCAAACCCAACACCAGGAGCAGTGAAAGCCAGACCTCAAAGACAAGCAGCAACGGATGTCTGCTGGCAGATCTCCATTTAAAAGCAAAAGCAAATTCACAGTGTGAATTTGGAGAGCTCCTTTCAGGGCATTAGGAAAGTTTGGGGGTTCCTCCCCTTCACCAGGGTGCACACCCTTGGGTAGGGGGTGAGGTATGAATGAGAAATATGTATCATATTTGCAAAATATGATAGCAAAACACAGAGTATGCCACAAAAGGAAAGAAAAATGTGAAAAAGAGTTACGCTTAAAGGCAGCCCTAAAGAGAGCAAACTTCTGGTTTTTGTAGAAGGAATGAAAGGTTATTGCTCCTACATGACAAGAATAGCATTTTTTACATTCCCCTTTTCAATAACAGCAGCTAAATTCTCACAGGATTCAATGTTTACGCTCACAAAAATCAATTTTTCCCTTTTATTAAAAAATTATGTACAGTAAATTGCCGCTACAACACAATCTACATTGTTTAACATACCCTGCTTTGATTTACTGTTCCATTCATAATCTGCTGATGATTAAGCTTCTCAAAAACAATCCACTAGCCTTTCTAAGTGATATCAAGTTGTTTGTTTTTAATCTGCTGAAAATCATTCTGTAGACAGATGCATTATTGGAGAATTACATTTTAATTTATTTTCACGTAGTGCCTGTGATGGGCATTTGGATTAACAGAGTACAATAATGCTTCTTTATGCCTGTATCTATTCAAATCAGAAATTACCTGCATACACTGTCTCTGATGGTGGTCAAAAACTGTACAAAGAACTGAGAATAGTGCTTCTTAATATCACACAGCCCTGCTGCTCATCAATGAGTCTTTTTCTGTTCTAATGCTTTTGTCATGTATATGAAAGTCATTATGTAGTTTAGAAAACAGGAGATGAAGTGAAAGAGGAAGATCAGGGACCTGGGATGCATTAATATTCTACCAGCGTCAAAGATATTTCCCTCGAGGGGCTCCTACAGGCCACACTGTTATTACAGTGCCTATCCATTATCTTGTGCTGTACTTGGTATTAAGACAATAATGGAGAGAATAGGATTATGTGCAGATGATAGGAAATGCGAAGGCAATTCAGCAAGATAGGAAATGAATGGAGACATGATTCTTTCCTCAAAGCTGGGAATGGTTTAGCATAGAGTAAGGGAGAAGATAAATGAAGCAAAATGAAATCTTTACAGGTTAGCTAGGGTAAAATGAGTGTTTACATAGAATCCGATGAGTTTAACCTTTTTGATACAGAATATCACAGCATCTTTCTTTAATGCAGCAGTGTATATCCCTTCAGAGGTCTGGTTTGATCTGAAAACACACTCAATGCACATGGGGAAATGACTGGTATTAATTTAATAGAGCAGTCTTATGTAATGGAGAACCATTTAATTTACTCCAATAAAGGAAAATTTCTGAAAACCCCCCCTCCAGGTTTCTGTATTTTAACTGCAAACTTGAAAAATTCTTCCCACTAGACAGACAGAAAATATATATTATTTTTTTAAAAGCAATAAATAAGGATCTAGCAGAACCAAGTGAAATGCTGATCCCACTTTGAAATGCTCACACTCTGCTTTACTATTGCACACCGCTCCATTTCACCAGAAAGAGTCCGTGGCTATTAGCAAGTCATAAAGGCTAATAATTTTAGGAGGCCAGCAATGCATTATGATAGTGATAAACAAAGACAGGACCAGATTGTGTCATTTACAGATATTTCTGTGGCTTATGTCTGTCATATTTTTTTTAATTAGGATAAATCACACACACACAATTTGCAATAACAGCACAATGCCAAAAGAGATCATTTTTGCTCCCTAAAGTACAACTATAATTTTATTCCTTTTAGCAGCACTTGAAGGCTTTCCTTCTGTTAGGTTAAAACCCAACAAAGTACATCAGCAGAGTGACTGTCTAAATGAAAGCCATCAGAGGGGTGAGGCAGCTGTGCCACTGCAGCCACACACGGCCCTTGCTGGGGATGGCGAGCCCGCGGCTGTCACAGGGCTGAAGCGCCACCTTGCACACGCCAAGTCAAACCCAGGGTCCCCACTAACGCTGCCCAGGACGAAGCGTGGCCGAACGCTCAGCAGCGCTCCCCACACAGGCAGGCCCCGCTGGAGCTGCTTTTCCACAGCAGGCCAGGCCCTGCGTCGCGCCCACGGCCGCGCCAGCGCGGCTCCATGCTGCTCTCTGCTGCTGCCTCCCACTCACCGCCTCGCCACGCTCCCGCTCCTCCCTTTGTCTCAGGCCCTGCTGTTCGCCCATCACCACTTAAGCACTGACTTTCTTTGGCTGGTGCAGCCAACCAAATTCTATGATGTATTGATTGCAGTTGCCGTTCCAGCCCTCAAAATGGCCCTCCTGGCTCTGTGGCTGTCCCTACCAGTGACTGCCATCAGCCAGCCACCAGCTCTAACACTGCTCTGATCCCGCAGCAAGGCTTCCCTTGGCTCCCCCACCCTCCTGTGGCCTCTGTCATGATAAGATTTCTCCTCCCTGGAGAGCCTTCCTGTGTTTCACATCATCAAGCCAGACCCCAACCAGATGAAAAAAAGGTTTTATGCCCCAGAAGCACAGGCCTGTGTGTGGCAGTGCCTGCACTACATTGGCCATTTCCTGGGCAAGAGCAGAACACTTGTGTTTTAAACCCCCTGATTTCTGAGCTGTTAGACACATCCTGCACTACTTCCTAACATATCGTGCAAGGAGGCAAAACCACCAATGAAGCAATGAGGGTACCAGGACCTCGTTACAGCCCCTGGGTGGGCAGGGGCAGGGTGGCAGGGCTCAGCGAGGGGAACAGGCTGCCTCAGAGCAGAAATGGGAACTCCAGCAGCCCGGTAAAAACCAGTGCACACCTGATGCAAGGCCCTGCTTCCCAGCCCAGCCAGGCTGGGGACGGGCCCTGGCTGTGCCTCCCTGCCCCTGCCAGCCGCACCCAGAGCCAGCACTGCTCAACCCTCATGGCCCCACGTGCAGGGCCTGGGGCAGCGAGCGGCTGTGCAGACCCTGGAAGGAGAAAAGTCTGGAAAACACAAACTTTTAACATTGACTCACAGATGACTGGTAGCCCAGAGGAACTCCACAAACACCAAATAGCTCAGGGCTCTATAGCAATGGGTTGAGAGAGTAAAACTCCAAGCAAGAAAGTCATCTTGTACCGATGACATTTATTTTACATTTTTATCTATTTCCCTAGTATCAAGAGGTGTGAAGTTCACTCCTTCCATACCTGTGTTTCACTCCACAGTTCAGTGGGACCAGCATGAGCTGAACGCCAAGCATCCGCAGGGCAGCTAACACTCAGGACAAGGTTTGAGTGCCTTAAATCATCTTTTCTCATCAGCTTTTAGTGACAAGAAGCATTTCTGTGAAAAGTGTGAATCAGCAAATTTGGGGAATTAGGAACATACTTGTTAATTTTACACAACAGCCACAAATATGGGAAAATGTGAAATAGCATGAGCAGAGCTAGGTGTCAGGATTGCCCCTTGTACAGGCAGGTGGGAACTATGCTGCAAGGCTTGGGGCTCTCTGCTCACCACCTCACATCAGACACCAATACACACTCCAACCATACTGCTAGAAAACCCACAAAGAAAGCTGTCTAATGAAGAGTAACAGTCAAAACAATGTCGTGTGGCTGGCCAGTTACTTAAAGAGTATTTATAACGATGTTTTAATGCTTCTTTACATAATGAGCACTTATTTATATAAATGTTTAATTATGTTTTGAATTAAATAAGTTTGAGTCTGGACTATCCCATGGCAACATATTACAGAAATGAGAAATCAGATTCGTTCTCTTGTTACCTTTTAGTCTTGGGTAACATTGCTAACTTTAATAGTAGCAGAAAGTGTTAAAAAGAACAGCCAATTTAATTAATCTGCTTTACTTACTTTCTACACTGCCATTTCTTTCTCAGTTGAGTGCAGGCTGACTACACGTTTGCACTAGAAATTACAAGTGCGTGAAGCAAATACCTTCATGAGTCATAAACACTACCAATCTCTTACATCAATATCTCTTGTCAGAAGTGAAAAGCAACCAATTGATAAAGTCACATTCAAAAAAATATGGATGGATTGAGCACATTCCAAACTACCAGTTTCAGGATGCTAAAGTCTGACTGCTTTGAATGACCCAGAAGGTTGCCCTAGCATAGGCTCAGACCCATTCTTAGTTTGCTGCATCATATATTATTGTCTAGTTCAAGTAACAGTTTAGGGATTTTTCACCTGGCAAGGCTGACTAGCTAGAATAGACTAGAAATAGTAAGGGGAAACCCACTCCTCCAGGTATTTCCACCCAAAGGCTAAGAGGTGTTCAAAGGGCACCACAATCAACTTCCCTCGAGCAAATCACACTCATGAAAAGAGATGCAGCTGGTGGTCTGTGCCCCGTACTACAGCCAAATGCAAAAACATGTCTATAAAGGCAAAGCCACAATTCTCATAACTGGTGACCTTGGGGACAGCCCTGGACATGGCCCTGCTCTATTCCTCTCTGCTCCCATCTCCCTGCAAGTGACACACCAGGGTAAGGGCTGGGCACTGGCACTGCACAGATTGTCCCCATCCACCCTGTATGCCTTTTGGCCTCTCTGGGACACTGCTGGCACTGCCACAATGGGACTCCTGCCCCAGCTGGAGTTGGGGTTCCCATATCTGAACAGGACTCTTATGTCCCTACAGCCTCCTACCGAAAAATGGCCAAAGTGTTCAAGCATTCCCTGATAGGACTTCTGGATCACTCATATCAGTATCAGGCTGGAAAATCTTGGGAATCCTTCTGCTTCATTCTTAAGACCAATGCATGTTCAAATTCAGTGGAATGGGGTCAACAAAGCAGTTTAATGCTTAAAACTATAATTCAATGGCTACAATTTTTTTGCTTTAAGGAAACTCCAGGCTTGAAGAAGTTGTTTTCCTGCTTGTTGCCCCCAAGGAACACAAATGCAGGCTAGACAGTTAAGGTTTATGGAGAGAAGTAATATCTTTTATGAGACCAACTATTAGAATTGGGGGGGAAATACACAAGCAAAGCAGCCATTCTTTAGGTCTGAAACACAGGTTTCAAACTGCAGCAAAAATATATTGGAAAGCTGTGGTCTGGGTTGAAGTTATTATATGATCAATTACACAATATGAGAGGAAAGGACAATTAGCACCTCTGGAGGAGGAAATGGCCACAGCACAGGGAGCCATGCCAGAGTCACTCACTCCCATGGGACAGCAATGAGAGAAACAGAGATAGTTGGACACTAGTGAAAAGTGAAAAACTGACAGGAAGGGAATGAAAATTACAAAATTTTGCAGTCCCTGCTTTTTAGTATTTCCTAGAATGGGCAATGCTCGTTTGCAGGTTTTCTCTGCAGTTTGTTTTGTAAATATGCCTTGAAAATTAGAATGTCATAAAAGAGAGTTTTTCTGGAAAACAATGTTCAGCCTGTGACAATGATGTTTTTATCATACCTTCTTGAATGCCTGAAGGAATTCATTTTGGTGTATGGGGCTCATTGATTCTCACTCATACCATTTCCACAGATGCACCTGGTAAACTGAATAAAGCCTACCACAGTACTGGTACCTTTGTGAGTGTGTCCATGCCATGGAAAAATATACTGGACTATAGAAAGACTAAACAGTACCACTAAACAGATTGGAATTGTGCACTTATCACAAAAATATCAAAATAATTAACAGAAAGCCTTTTTTTGTCTTCTTCTTGGCTTAGCTTTCATGGATTCATTCAATTAAAATCAATTTACGTATGACCTGCAGATTAGCTTTTCGCCTTTGCCTAATACATTCAAGATTATCGTGGATACCATAATAAAGAAGTCCAAAATAACTTTAGACTGTTATCCAAAATATCTTTTACACTGTTAACTGTAATCCTGTTAATGGAATATGAATGTAACATTTTACTCTCCTACATTACAAAGCAAAAATACATTTATACACTCCTTGCCATTTCCAAAGGTGCCCAGAACACCTTTGTGAAAGTGAAATAATCACCGGAATATTAACTGTTACATGACTTCACCTATCCTAGCTACCAGCTTTCTACATCTCACCCTCTGGAGGAAGAACAAAAATGCTTGGAAACTAACAGAGCAGCAAGAAAATTATTATATTGGATTGCAGAAACTTTACCAAGTCTAACCTAAGGTAAGGACTCAACCTTGTTTTGTTTGATCCAGTGGACATTGAATGTCACCTTTCTGCTGACCTTAGTGACTTCCAGCTCTGAACTGCCACCTCATTAAGGCAATTCCAGCATTTCCATGCATGCTGCTGCTATGGGCAGAGCTGTCCATAACAAATGACTGCTCCCTGTACCAGCTCCTTTAGCTATCAGATACATTCCAAGAAAATTACAGGCCCCATTTATTAAAACAGCTAACAAGGACAACAAAGAAGACATAACATTGAGACAGAGTACAATTTAACAGAAATACTGACGGTGCCACGTGGTTTGCTTCTCAAACTGTGAGGAGCTGCTTGCTGCAATGCTTCCAGAGAGCAATCTCTTTTCACAGGAAGCACCCAGGATACTGATGGCTCTCAGACCTGCCCAGAGTCAGTCATGGCATTAATACCTCTGTTCTCCACTCTCTTAATCACTTAAGGCTTAATCAGCCTTGCCCACCAAGACTTGAAAGGGAATGGTATTGGAGACCTAAAATCAGGCTGTTTTTTGGTTGACATAACTTACCCTCCTTAAAAGACAACATTTTTCTTGGCAGGTGATAAGCACCACCTCCCACGTTCTACTGTAGATGCTGCTTACTAAACCATGGTGAAATTCAGATAATTAGCAACCTTTTTTAAAACAGTACATTACTCAGTTCAAACCTTTATCCAGACAGAATGATATTTAAGATATTTTTAAAATCCGCTATTTTCCATGTTTTCAAAATTATTATTCTGTTCTAAAAGGAAGAAAAGGAAAAAAATAAACAATAAAACAGGACAAACCATAAAGGAACCCAAAAGCAGGGCAAGCATTCATCATTAGTGGCAGTATTTGGATTGTTTGACAAAGTAAATACCACAAAGAAGTATATTCAATCTCCCTAGCAAAGGCAGTCCCTCAGATGATAATGATATGGCATTTTTATTACATTCTAAAAACAAAAATAGATTTGTAAAACCAATTCAATGCCTGTATACCTCTGGTGGGTGCTCTTTTTAACTTTTGTAATGTATTACCTTATCCATATTTGGTACACAGTGCATTATTATTCTTAATTACTTAGTATTGTACTTAAGCACATCTTGCTGGTGTTTCTGTAAAAGGAGATTTGTTTATATTTAAGATTAATATAAGGATGGCATAATTATGGAGGCTTACTTATCCCACAGGAAATACTGCACATCCATCTAATCCTTCCGTTACTCTGCTGGCTGAAACTTCTGCCCACAGACAGGTGTAAGGGACGGACCCACCTGCCCTCCCATTTCACAATATTTATAATATTCAAAACAGTGGCCAAAGAATATACAAAAAAACCAATTCCCTTTTTTCTCCTTGCTTTCAGTCACAACTTTCTATCTACTCTGTGCCCTTCCCGTCACTCCCTGCCATATTTAGCAGGGCTATTGGAAAGGATGCAAGGAGGGCAGGGTTGCCAAAGCTGCTATGCTGAGGGACCCCAGTTGACCCTTGCTCATTACACTGCAATTCATTTGGGACCTGGGCTGCATGGTTTCAAGTTCTGCCCTGTGCTGCCTACAGTCCCTGAGCACCCCTAATTACAGTTAGTCCACCATTCTCCCCCTTCTACACACCCCTAATCACACTTCTCCCTCATCAACCTGGGCGCTCTGCAGGGGTTAACTCTGAAAAATTTTACAGAAAAGGCAGCTTTTATTGTAGTGGCAATTACAGAAAGAAAAAAAGCAATTTGGTCTTTTATGTGGTTCACAGTTTCACTAATGTCATAGACTTTTAACTGACTTGAGTTGCTATGCATTAACTCACAAAAGCATGGTACACAAACACTGCTAAAATAAAAAATAACATAAGACATAGCAAATTTGAACTCGTCAAACATAGGCTTAATTCCTCAAATACCAATAATGCTTTCATATAACAGCTTTGTTAGTGCCCTTAGCTTCAAGTCAAAGTCACTATAAAGTAAACTACTCAAACAAGAAAGAAGAAAAAGGTTTTAAAAACTCTGCAAAGAATTCATTACTGCTCTTGTGGTGTAGGAGTGCTTTCTGCATCTCCTGTAATGTGATGACAACAGGATTTTAGATAAAAGGCAATGTGGCCAGTTGAATCTGTTGAGCTGGAACAAGGACTGTCATTGCCATGGGATATCCCTGGTATATTCTGGTCGCTTCTGGGCTGAAATCTGTTCAGAAAACTTTCCTAATCTTTAGTTCTGATGATACCATACAGCACTGCGTCTCCAGCTCTGTCTTGACCAGTTGACCCTTGCCAACTGTCTGGCATGAAAAATGTCATTCTCTCAAAGAAAACTGCTTCAAGGACTGGAAAAAGATCTAGTGAGTGTTTTCTCCTTCCTTTCTTCCCATCAGGTATAGGATTGAATCTCTCCACACAAGATGAGAGGCGTTTCCAGCACTCTGCTGATTGTCAACCATGTGAGGCAAAGATCCTCCAGAGTATTGTATCCTTTTATCTTTGGCCTGTAAGCCAGCACAGAGGACATACAGAAAGTAATCTGAAATATTTTGTTGAGCCTCCGCTTCAAATTTCAGAATTTGTAATTGTGTCTGAGGAGTCACTGGCATGATGCGAGCAGATGCCAACCACTTACACTGAGGCTTTTCAATTATTTCTGGGAAGTGCAGTCATAAATAAAGAACTACCTTTGTTATCCTTTGGGATAAGAATGTATATGAACCCCTTAGCAAAGTGGTTCTCACCTATCACTTAACATGGTTACACTAAAACCCATATCAGATTAAGGACATGACTACATGACTGTGCTTTAAATAAGCTAGCACTAGATATCTGTGTCTGTGGTTTTTCTACAAAAGATCATCCAGGGAAGTTAAGATAAACCAACTAAACCCATGATGATAATGCATGTAAGTCAAAATGCATTAAATCCCTCTGTGGATATTCTCACTGAGAGGTAAAGTAGTCTGACTTTACTGTAAAGAGGATTAAGCTACCATGAACTAGAGCCATTTTCCTTTTGAATTAGATCATCCACAGAGGAGCTTAAATCACTGTAGGCTTGGTGCACTGACTTCACATATATCCTTAATTTATCTGAATTTCCCTAGAAATGGAACAAGCCTTGGTTAACCAAAAGGCTCCTTTACTGAATTTCTGCTGACGTTAAACCACATTACCAGCTTAGCTGGTTTACAAGTGTCCTATATAAAAGAGCTAAAGTTGTTTTACAAGCAGCAAAACCAGAGGCACCCTTTTATACTGCAGAGGAAAATGCCAGCAGCAGATGCAGAACCTGGGACACCTGACAGGATCACCAACTGCAGTGCTCATCCTAAGCTGTTGCTAATCTTGACAAGCAAACAAAGAAGCAAAACTTTAATTCAGTATTACGATCCATCTGGAAATGTCTTCTTAAGCATGAAAAGACAGACAAACAAGGCATTCTCATGGGACAAATTTGGGATGGAAGGCATTTTTGTCCTTGTGCCTGAGCTGGGCTGGCACAGCCCTGGAGTACCCACATCACTGACCTGAGGTGCCCCGATTTCAGTTGGGAGAGAGTTAATTTTCTTCCAAGCACGTACAGTGCAGTGTTTGGGATTTAGTATGAGAATACTGCTGGTGACACATGATGGTTTAGTTGTTGCTAAGTAGTGCTTACTCTAAATGAAGGCTTTTTCAGTTTCCCATGCTCTGCCAGCAAACAGGAGCACAAGGGGCTGGGAGGGAGCACAGCTGGTACTGCTGACCCGAGCTGGCCAGAGGGATATTCCACACCACAGAATGTCATGCTCAGTAAATAAACTGGGGAGAGTTGGCCAAGAGCTGTTGATCACTGCTTGGATGGGCTGGGCATAGCTCAGACAGCAGTGAACAATTCTATTGTGTGTCACTGGCATTTCCTTAGAAACCTCTCCTATTATTACTATTATATATTTTTTTTACTTTTTTTTCAATTATTAAGCTATTCTTATCTAAACCCATGAGGTTTATCTTTTTCCTGATTCTCCTCCTCATCCTACTAGGTACTAAGTGTTACTTACGTGCCGTCTGCAGTTAAGTCATGACAAGAAGATACATTTTTAGAGGTTAAATCAGATGCACTCTGAAATTTATCCATCCCACGCTCACAGATGAAATGCTAACTAATGAACAAGGAAGAGCAAACACTTCCTCAGTCTGATACTGACTCTGATGTTAATTTATCTGAATGATAAATTTTACACTTAACTAAAATGAAATTGATGCAATTCACATTTCTGAGTATTGGCAGGTAATTGAGGTGTGGCAAATAAAAATCCAAAGAAAATAAAACAAAAATACATTAAACAAAGATTCCTCTTGATTGCTGAAAGATAGTTTGGCATCAATGTGCCAGCAGAGAGCTCTAACTACAATATAAAAAAAAGGCAACTAATTCTCCAAATATTGTCTTTATCCAGTTTTCTCCACAGCACATACAGGCATATATCTGCAATAGAGATTTTGTGCTAACCTATCTATTGCTATTCCCTATGGAGCTGAGATACTAACATTGACAGAGGGAAAGTTTAAAAGAAATCTACACTGAGATGTTGAGCTTCATTTTTTATTATGTCTTTGTTAACTCCTGACCCTCCCCAAAAAGAATGAGAAGGAATCTGCCTACCCAAAGAGGCAGTACCTGCAAGAGACGCTGCCAGTCTCACACCTGCAATCCACGTACCAGCTACAGCAACACCTCTGCTCACCTGCTGCAGAAGCAGCAGCTCTGCTGCCAGTGGTCCTGCAGGAGAGCTCTAGAAACTGCTATTGCTTTGACTCCAAGCAGGTTACAATTGTCTCTGCTGTGCCTCTCCAAATAACCAGCATCAAGACTAGCTTTATGTACACTAAGCTGTTACACCACTAGATGAAAATTTGGGATAGTTTCTCTGTGGTGATCTACATCAGATTAAATAAGAGTCAGACCTAAGAAGAGGGTCTGGGAGTAAAAAAAACCAAAACAAAACAAGAAGCAAAAGAATATCTATTGTTCATGAAATAGACAATATGTCCATCTCACCTGTGCGAGTAAAATGTTTTAAATTTGTTCATTCATCCTCTATAAGAAAAGTCACTTTCCTTACAGATGTCTGTTTCATCACTGCACAAGCCACCCCAGAAAGAGTACCCCTACAACTCCCATAAATATAAGACCCTTTGTACTAGCTTATAACACAGATTTTTATTTGCTTTTTATACCAAAAGTGCTAGAATTACGGCATGCATTGCAATGTGTCAAACCATCATTATTCAGAATTGAAAGATTTATTTAATCTCTAGCTGAAAAATTCCTTGTGCAAGGAGTTTGGAGAGCACACTCTCATCCTTACACTCCCAGCTCTGTTATCCTGTGGTTCTACCTGAGGTGGCTTAAACCTCCTTCCATGCCCATGGAGCCCCTCTGCATCCCATCGCCCTGCAGCCCTTTACCCTGAGGGACAGTGCAAAAGCTCTGCCCATGAGAGGATGGCTCCCTGTCCAGACTATGCCTGCTTCTGGGAACACTGCAAGGCACAAGGGCCCCCATCCCCATGTTCTACCACTGCCACTGCTTGCTGGGATATGCTATCAACAGGGACAAGCTCAAATGTTCATCCTGAAGTGGGAAATTGTACACATGCCAGGTACGTCTGTCTGGCACGACTTGAACCTTCTGCCTTGCAGAAAAACATTACTTAGGGGCATGCGTGGCTACAAGGGACCAGTCATTCAATGCATATTTCTTCTGCAAAACTTTCTTCAGCAACTGCACTGCTCTATGATTATCTGAATGCTATTCAATTTACCTCTAACTTGAGCTACGTAAGTATATTTGCATGTATATTGTAAGCAATATACTAAATGAGATGGGACTGCCTATGTAATCATGCCGTGGCTTCCCCTTAGGGAAACCTGGTAAAATTATGTTCCATTACATTTGTAAAATACTACCCATTAAAAGCAGGAATAAAACTTTTATGTTCATGTGAAACAAAGCACAAAAGGTTCTCCACCCTTTAATTTGTATCAATTTTGATACGAAGGAAGCATTTTCCAGGCAAGAAGGGAATCTGAATTTGACTTCACGATTACGTGCTTTGGGCTTTGATTGTTTCACAGTTAAACCTCTTTCCAAAATTCTGTATTTTTTTTCTTATTTTAACATTATGAAATGAGAGAACAAAACCAGTTCATCTGCCTTGAAGAGGACAGACAACAACTTTGGTACAAATTTTCTTGGGGACTTCCTATTTGTTATAGTCTATGCCCCAGAACAGAACAACTGTTTCTACTGTACTATTCAGAGTCTTTTAGTCTTGCTGCTGGTCAATTCATTGTTTTAATTTGTTGGTGCTCTGGCAAACTTTCAAGCATGTCATGGGAGAATTTTAAAAATGAAGTGTTCATTTAGAAGTCACACAGTGGTAATATATATACAGAGCTTCAATTTAAACCATTATTGCATACCATTCTTTTCCTTTTGTAATAATCTATTAAATGCTTTCAAGTATGGAGAAGGAATAGCAACCTGTAGATCTGAATGGAGCCCAGATGACCTATAAAATACATCCTGCCTCACTGCCTGACTAGTTCCAGCTCTCATCTCTAATGGCTACTATTGTTATTCTACCATTCAGACAACCACACACATAAATTATACATTCTTCTGGGTCACAAATCCATTTTCTCAGGCAACATTTTTGTCTTAATGCATGACACTTCTTCTTCAACCTGTGACCAAAGTTGAAGGTCTCAATATTAAAATGATACTACTTTTTCTTAAACTATGTTGATAATTGGAAAAACAGCTTCATGGAAATCGGAAGGTGCATCTTTTTGAACTATTTAGAAGAGTTTGTTTAGACCATATACTGTCTCTTTATCACAGCAAATGTATTAGGCAGTACTTTGTGCTTTAGGTGAACATTTTTTCTTTTGTTCTATTGGTGCCTGGCAGCACAGCTATAATTAAATGTCCCCTGCCTTCTCTATTTTATGACACTTACAATTCAGTCAACTTAATTGGACTTTTCCTAAGCATATAAATGGCTGGCTCAAGAAGCAAAACTTTTCTCAGTTAAGAAACTCAAAACCTTTCACTATGCATTATCTCAGTGACTTTTTTGAGTCTTTGGCTTATGTTTGCCTTTTTTTAAGTGATTATGACAACAATAGCTTCAGATAACTATCTGAAATAAGTCTAAGACAGGTCTCCAATTTTTTGGCTTTTTTTCATATACTATTCTCACAAACAAACCACTCATTTTTTCCAAAGGGGAAAAGTAATTTCAGTTTCTTGGTTGACAAAAAGAACAGGGCAAGGTAACACACCACTTTCAAGGGTTTCTTGCACATCATGTATATTCTTAAAATACTAAGTGAGGAATTCAGGATAAGAGTCCTGAAGCCTCCTCAGCAAGATGTGAAGGCCAGGCCTCAGCTTGGTCCAGCCACAGTAGCCAGCAACACCCCATCAGCAGCCAGCAGCAGCAGGGCCTTGCCAGCAGTTCCAGGGGCTGGAGGAACACACCCATCTCACCACCACTCACTGAAGTGCAGAGCATCTGCCTCAAGGAGGGTGCTTCTAGCCACGGGCTGCCGACACCAGAGATGCCATCAGATCAACCCAAGAGGTTCAACACCAAGTCAGTGGAACAATCCCTGCAGCAAAACTGTTGTATTGCCATCATTCCCAAGCTCTAGTCTCAGCAGCCTTCTCAGCACAGAGCCAGTTTTGCTGGCTACAAGATTAAGCTCTCCTGTAGGCACAGTGGGTACCACAACAAAATCATGGTATGTTTAAGTCACACAAACTGACCTACTGAGAATGGATATTTGAGATAGTCAGCGAATCTTGTAGTTGGATAAGTAACTCCACAACCAAGGAAAGCATCCATTCACTGCAGACACAAGCGGCTGCCAAACAGGAACAAATATGCAGGTGACTACAGAGAAACAAAAATTACTTCATTTGTATATAGGCGTACACACATAAACGTTCATGTTCATATAAATCCACATTCCAGTACAGACACACCAACAGGCACAAACCTAAAAAGAAACCTGCTAGCTGGCTTTTTGCCTACTGTTTCCTCCATCCATGAGCTACTTTCTCAGGATAGAGTTGCAGTCAGAGGCTCCTCATATGCTCAGTCCCTGCTGCCATCCTCATTGGGCAGGTCCAGCTTAATTGCTGTGCAAAAAGCAGCTCTTCCCTTTGGAGACCTATGACCAGGGGTGTAGTAGTCCTGAGTTTCAAGCCTGGTTTTGTTGATATTAAAAAGGGTTCTTTCCCAGGCTTTCTTCTGGTAAACAGAAGAACAATGTTTTGTAAATATAAGAATGTTTACATTCTTTCTTATAGGAGGGACCTTCTTTTGATGTCCCTCTGGGATGACCAATTGGTAGAAAGGTTTACCTTTTGTGTTACCAATCAAACTGGCCTCGGACTTTCTGTATAAACGAGGTAGTTATCCCACAATAGAGAGGAACCCACTGACCACTTTCTAAAGGAGCCTGCGTGTCTCTGGTCGATGTCTCTTGTGACAGGGTGTGGCATAACCAGGCAAATCTTTTAAAAAGTATTTTCATGTTCTCTTCATTCTTTCTGGGGCATAAGTCAGGGCAGGGGAATAATTTCTGAAGCTGGCATAAAAAACCTCGTCCTTTTCAAGCCTACATAGAGGCATGGGATGAGTTAACTCATCTGTCATCTTGTCCTGGCTTCTCCTTCCCTTGGATCAACCAAAGAAGTCACATCTCTCTAAGGATACCAGCATAAAGATTTTGCAAGGGGTTTTACTCCATGTTCAAACACATACCATTTTCAGGACAAGCCAGTGTTCAACATTCAGGATCTGTATTTTCCATGCTGCAAAATTCAAGAAAGGGTCTTCAGGTGCTAGGGAACATGAAAGGATGGTAATGGAGCCAATTTCAGGCACTTTATAACCATACCACGAGGACCACATTAATTCCTATCTCTCACCCCTGTCACCCACTCCGTGCCTTAACTCATTCCACATTAAGATCATTTTTAAAAAAAAACCCTTGGTTTACCCTCGTGAGGAGAGAGGCAGCCTTAGATAAGAGCTGAAGTTGAAGGGATGGCCAAAGCTCTGCACTCCTGCATTTCACATGGTCAGAGGCTTCGGGCCTTTAAAGCAGCCACTGGGAACCACTTGGCTGAATCCTGTTCAGACCTAGGAAAACTGACAGATAAATATTATTTTAACATAGAGATTTCTGGTTGGCTGGTTGATTTGTTTGTTTGTGGAGGCAAGGGGGTGTGGTAGGTTTAACTTTATTATAACTAAGCCTATATAAATGCAAATACTGTTTTCATAGATATAATTTCATAAAGCAAAACTACCCACAATCTTTAGCAGTGAAATTCAAGTGGCAACTGTGACAAGTAAAAAAAAAAATAAAAAAATGAATGCAGTTAACTTCAGCCATTCCTGCTCATCTGAAAGCTTGTGTCAGTTTCTAAATAAGCTTTTCATTTTCCCTATTCAGTCTGCTGATCTTTGTTGATTTACAGCATGAATGAGCATGGCACATTGCAACTTGTAGAGAATATTTTTCCTAAATAATAAAACATTTATTGCAGACCCATCAAGCCTGCTAGTAGTTTTGAATTATTATTGCAATGAAGTGCCATGTTAACAACTCATTTACATTGTTGCAGAAGACTCTGGGTTAATACTATATGTAATTTAATCCTGTTCAGGAGAGAGGACTCCTTAAAAATATATCTAGAGCTGATAAGTTACAATTTGATGGTATTTTTCTAATCAACTGTTTTTCAAGATGAAGCTGCCTTCATCAAGTCCATCCCAGCTGAGCAATGGCAGCTGAACAAACCATTTTCACATGGTGTTCTCAACCAGCTCCAGCCTCAGGCTTTTCCTCTGTCAAAACAAGAAGAAAGTATATTTAGTGGAGAATTACAAAGACCTTCTTGCTTTGGGAAGAAAATTGTATGTTGGGCAGAGAGTGAGGTCTGTATTTTGGTGGCTCTTGGAAGGGTCTGACCTACATCATTGGCCTGGGATGGGTACCAGCCTCTAGCTGAGGAGACACAGGAGCACAGGCTGCCTGTATGGGCTGATGAGCCCCCGAGGGCAGGGCAGGGCAGTGCCCAGCACCGCCACTCACCCAGAGAGAAGGGAGACACCACAGAAAAATGCTTCTGCAGGAGCACCCACATGTTTTGGATTATATAATAACAATAATGATTATAATGATGATGATGGTGATTATTATTATAAATTATTAATAAATGAAGAAAAATGAGCAGTAGGGCTGTCTCTGCAGTCCCCTGTTGCTCTTCCATAGTCAGCTGAGTGCCAGTGCTGCTGACACAGCTGCAGCACCGTGCCCAGACTAGGACAGTGTGCTCAGACCAGGCTTAGCTACCCTGAATCTGATGGTTATGAACTCCTGGGAATATGCTTTATGATATTCTACATAACAGGATATCCAAATTATGACCACTTTTGCATTGTAACACTCTTGTTTTGACAGATACCCACAATCAAACAAGTTACTGCTCCTGGTGTTTTGTGGGTTTGTGATTTATTATAAGACCTCCAAAATAATTTTTCAACAGTATTGTTTCTAGTTCCTAACACTTAGTTCTGCTACTTAAGAGAAACACATCCTTTCCTGAATATAATTAATTGGTATCCAATAAATCCAAATTCTTCTTGAATAATCTTCCATTTCTATCTAATAAATTGAGAGACATCACTCACTTCTTTAAGTCTCTTGGGTACAGAGTACCAAAAATTTCACCGAATTTTGACCAAGTCCTGTCTAACAAACATTTTTACCACATCACCAGGCACCCAGTCCATTCCTGAGATCATTCATTAATAATTTGATTTCCTTAGTCCTTTTTTTAAAGACATTGCAAGTGAACTTCTTAACATGCTAAAGTTTTACTGTCATTTTCTAAGACCCTGAAACTTATTATAGTAGAGGACAGAATTTTACTTCTCATCTATTAGTTTCGTTTGCAAAAACATTGGGTTTAGTTGGGTTTTTCTTTCCCTAGTACTCCAGGTTGAATATTGACTTTATTCACTTGGAAAAGCCTACTACTTCAGTTCCATTTCAGTCTCCTTCCAGGAGCTGACTCTAAGCCAGCAACTTGCACTATTTTCCCTGAAACTAAACAAGCCTGAGCCTCTGTCCTACCACCAGATGCGTAATTTAATCCAGCACCAGGAATCAGATGTCCCAGACACAGGCAACACTTCCAACACACACGTACCTGCTCTCCTAACAGGCATCGGTGAGAGAGAGGCCACCAGAAGGCAGAAGCCACGTGGCAAAAACTGCTAAATCTGTCCCATTAGTTAGAGAAATATTCCTCCATGCAAAATCACATTGCTCTTATTCAGCTAAAGTTGCATGGCTGAAAAATACAACCATAAACCCCACAGCCTACCACTGAATGGTATTAAATAATGGTAATCAGTGACAATTTCAATGCCCCCTTCACATGAATATGCTTGTTCTGCTTTATTTCAAATAAATTACCTATTAAAAATTATTTGAACTGTGAGGAACAAATAAGTGAGCATTATTGTTTGCTGGTTGACTAGATAAGGAGTTAAACATCTAGAGGTGAAGTGGAGGACAATTAATGTAGTACCCTGCTTAATTATCATACAATGCCCACTTCTCAGGGAATTAGAGCTATTATGATCAACTCCTACGAATAAATGAGAATTTTAGCTCTCAGAGGGTACTGCAATAGTTTTGGAAATAATCTTTTTATGAGATTGTGGCTTTATCAGTTATATTTCCAAATCAGTAGAAACACTAGGTATCATAGGAGAACAACTTCGGACAGGCTTGTAATTTTAATTTCTGTACCCATATTCTTTTAGTTCACTTTTCCTATGCTCTTATTCTAGAAACCAAAGGAAAAACTAATCTGCTTCCTTAGATCTTTTCACAAAACACTATCAGAAGAGTAATATTCAAATAAAAATACAAGGTATGATTTAAGCAACACAAATTATGTATAAATTGGTTTCCAATACAATTGAACACCCAACAAAACCAATCCTAATATTCCTCAGTGATATCATCCATACACTGGAGAGCAACTCAATCACAGCTTCAAAGACAAAGAAAAGGAAAGGACATATCTTTCAGAATTTCACATGATGTTGTAAGACATTTGTTTTTATTCAATTTCATATTAAAATATTTTTATGGGACATTTAGACTCAAATACTTTGAATCCTTATCAACAGAACTGCTGAGTTACTCTAAAGCTGCCCAGTTTCAGAGTCTCACATTCACCTTTCCAGCAGACAGAACAAACCTAAATATACACAAGTTTGAAAGCAGCTTGACCACAAAAGAAAGCTTTAGGAGACCCAAATAGTGGACCATATGTGATATCAAATGGGCAAGCCATTAGCATCAGCTGTGAACATATTGTACCAACTGGGAATGAAAATAAAACATTCAACTACCAACTGTTATAATCTGTAAATAGTCAAACCAATTCCTCTGGGTTCCAAAAATATATGAATAGGGTGACTCATTGGGGCCCCATTGTCCTGCTCATAGGTAATGCAGCAGATTTGCTCCTAGGAAAAAAAAAAGAAAAAAAAAGNCAGAAACTGTGGTTAGTGAGATCTGATATTAGCAACCATCTTTGTATGTTAAAAGACTCTTGGGCTTTTGAAACTATATCTAAAGATTTCACATTAGGGATAACAAAATAAAGAATTCTTTTGAAGCAACTTTTCTCTGTACAATGTGAAACATTAAAAAATATATATCCCCATTGCAAATTATGTTGAGAAACTGGCAGAATACTAGAAAATTTATAGAGGGCACCAAACTACTGAGAATTCATTGTACAGCTGGCAAGTGCACTCCTACCTACTAGTTGCTTCACATTTAATAATGCATGTTATGAACAGATGGATAGAATGTCAATAAGGTTCTCTGTATCATCAGTGGTAATGAAATAGTGGACTTTGAATGCTTAATAGCACAGAAAACAAAAAGCCTAGAGGAAATTTGTCAATGTCGTGCATGCAATACTTCAGCAGTGCTTTAACACTGTTAGTGTGAGGCCATATGTTTCTTCTAACAGGATCTACTCTAGCTGGATGCCAAAAAAAGTTCGACGCTTTTTTTTTTTAACTCCTACAACATGTTAAGAGCAAATACCCTGTGAATCAGTCAAGCAAGTAGTCAGCAGAAGTGCATTATCATTACTCTTTTTCACTCCTTTTCTCAATGAAAAGTTAAGGAAAACTTTCTAGTAAACATTGTTCTTTATGCCTGTTTCAGAAATACATTTGAAAGTAATCTCTTTACAATTAAATATAGAAATAATGGCACAAACATGTATTGGGCAGTAGATCTTATTGTCAAGAGCTATGGAAGATGTGAATTTAGAAAATATTACAAATAAAAAAGAAATATACATAGCACCTAGAAATGAGACATAAAAAGGAATAAAACAGAAATTCTCTTTGGCAAATAATCTTAGGCAAAACTCAGGTAAAATATGCACCAAAATGCCTTGAAACAGTCAAAATGAGGAGGATATCAGCAAGTGGCCATTCTGAGATGCAAACTGGGAATAAGTGGGAATGAGCGCACCAGGCACAGGCTTTCTCTGTAAAATGGATGGACAAACAGCAGCCTGGCAGGCAGTAGCACCTACAAAGGCTACCAGAGCACCTGCAGTGTCTCCTCCCTGCACACTTTTCAGGGAACCTGTCCTCAATATTTCAGGAAGTGTTAGGCATCTGTGGCAGGTAAGCCTCTGTGAAACACCACGATCTCAAGTTCCACAGTACAGCTGGAATCCTAAGCATGTGAAGTCAGCAGAAATCAATGCAAGTTTAACTATTGATTCTGGGAGAACAATTAGACAAGCACTGAGTCTCTAACAGGCTGAAAACTCCTCTTCAAGTACTTTGAACAGAAAACCAATACTTTCTGCCTTGTGACTCACTCATAAGTGACCAAACTCCCTATCCATGCCCTCCCTCCCCACAC
>VZUA01046296.1:52652-69689 GCA_013401035.1 Horornis vulcanius
AAAATAAATGGGCTACACAGCCCTGCTAAGAAAAATAAAAAATAAGCAAGTAAGGACACAGTTTATCTATTTCCACAGAAAAGTGAATCCACCTCCCCTGCACTACTGTTATTCTTTGACAGACCATGGCATCCCAGATGGAGCAGAGAGGATTCCTGAGAGAGTAGTGGTCTGCTGCAGAATTGCCTCGCTCAAGGTTCACAGCTCTCTCAGCTGCACGTGTATCATCTGCAGATTTTTTTGCACCCATGAATATAGAAAGTTGCTGCTGGGTCAGCCCTGGGTACAGAGAAGGCCTGAAAGAGCAGAGGTCCCATTTTTCCTCAGCAGTTTATTGAGAACCTCAACCAGCTCAGGTTAGTTGAAATGCTGTGCTCAGAAATCCATTCCTTTTAAGGCAAGAGCAAAGCTCCCTTTAGTCTCCAAAATTTGCCTCCGTAGGTCACCTTATATATACACCTAAGCAACCTCATTTTCTGTCTTTGTTGCTTTTGCTTGACAATGTCACCTATCCAGATATTAGATGAAAATAATAACAAAATTCAATGAACAAGCAGACAGAACTAAAAATGAGAAGCTAAATGAAGAGCCTTTCCTATGAAAGAAAAATATATAGACTAGATATTCCTTAACAAAACAATTGATCTCTGTAACACTATGAAAGAGACAAGGCAAGTGTGTCTTGTGAATTTTACGCAAAAGTTTCAACAATTTCTTTTTGAAGTATTTATGCAAATTTCATCAGTTTATCCAGTCCAATATTTAACAAAATTTTGACAAAACTTGCTTTTGGTTTGTAAGTCTCACAGTCGTAGATTGAGATGAAGATTTTATGAACCTTCAGGGCTCCCTTTCTGCATTTCAATTTTTGGTAAGGTGGGCCTCAGATATCCTGCTGCCACAGTGGATAACTAACCACCATGTGCCTCTCAGTCCTCTGAACTCCTTGTCCCTAAATGATCAGAAAACAATGAATCTGTGCCTGGTCAGAGCCAGGGGAGCCCAGCCAGTAGGTGACAAACAGCACAGCCATCTTCCACCAGCTCTTCTCCCAGGATCAGCTCCTGCAGAACCGGCCAGAGAGCATCCACCTGGCTATACCACCACATACACAGTGAGTTCCTGTGAAGCCCCCAGAAGTTAAACACAGCTATTCGGCCTTGGAAGACCCCAATGCAGCTCAATGCCTGGCACCCCTCCCAGTACTTACAGTACTTGTGGCTCCAGTGGTTGCTCTGGGTGTTCCAGCAGTTGTTCAATAGGCAGCCTTTAAACCGCTGAAGTTCTTCAGATTTGTGAGGATTTTAAGGCACCTTTGCATTACCACCTATACATGTAGCAGGGCCTAGGTACACTGTGATTGCATGTGTTGGGGCTCATGTGAGAGTGGGGTGGAGGTTTCCCAAGCTCTCCCACCAGAGAAGCTGTGTGATCTGAGGACACTTGGATGCAATAACCCATAGTGGCCCTTCCTCAAGACTACTGCATGTTAGGGCTCGTTTTCTTCCTACTTGCACTGTGTGGCTTGATTCCACACACAACCTGCTGTAATACCCCTCTCCTCCTGTTCTGACCTTATCTGGTCCCTGTGCTACTCATAAGGTGAACTTTCAACATTCTCCATCAAAAGGCAGACACAGATTCTGCCTCAAGGAAAATCCAGCATGGATATATGTAAAGAATGAGAAGTGTCATTTCTGTAATGGATGTTGGAATTGGTCACTTTTCAGAGACTTTTGGAAGGAGCATATTTGCAGGACAGATTTCAGATGTGGTCTCAAAACTCAAACACTTTATCACAAGAATTCATTACTCCCCATATGTCCATTTCATTTTGCAAAGTAAATTGTACAGCCCTTCAGCTCCTATCACTATTCTGTTGCCCATGTGGCACTCATCACTCTCTATTGATATTCACATTTGACTCACGCTTCATGTTCATAAGCTTTGAAATGATAAAACCATTTCTTTCTTTACAATTTTTCAAATTTAAACACAAATACAAAAAAAGGCCACAAAACCCTCCAACCTCCAACTACATTGATATTGAAGTCAATATTCAACATGACTACTAGCTTAGATATGTGGCAGGTTTTTCTCTAGTGGTTTGACTAACAATACAAATAGCAGACTAATTATTAAATTAAAAAGTCCCTTGTTCAGTTGATAGAGCCATTAGGTGCTAAAAAATCCACGTTTGGGTTCTAGCAAGATTAACATTGTGTCATCTCACTACATTATATCAACATATTGATCTACCAGTCTAATTGTATAGCATTCTTCAGTCTTCTTCTAACCTTTTACAAAAAGGTCTCCCAGATCAAGCACAGTTGTTAAGTTAGTTACAGCTCAGCCTATATAAAACATACAATATGCAAAAACAAGAGCAAAAGATGCAACTTAGGCAGTCCATCAATTCAAATATTTCTCCAAACCTACTCCTTGAGCAGTATCAATGTAATTGAAAATTTCTTCATGAACAAATTCAAAGGCAGAATAGTGGCATTAAGCAAATTAATAATTATCAAACAGGTCTGTGCCCTTTTCATTTACCTTCTTCAGCTGGTAGGTATTCATTCAGCTCATTGTGTACATCAAATTACAAGAATGCCTCAGACCATCTTCAGAAAGTGTTTGCACAGTATGAACAGCAGGACTACCAAAGACACATGGAACATGAAGCCCAAGTTCATTAAAATGGACCTAATTTTCTACTGGCACTAATTCTTTCTCCATGTCTTCCTTCCCTTGAGCTAGAGGCAAAATATCACTGCCCATTCAGCACCAAGAGTCAGTTCCACTATTCCTAGTCCTCTAGGTTTGAAATTTTTTCCTAGAACTGCTCTTGTACTGTATCTCTCTGAATTAACTGGTAAGAGATTTTTCATAGCGCTGAAAGATGAACCATGGTTAAACAATGACTCAAACACTTCGGTAATCCCTGGTTTGGATGGGGTGCAAGAACAACTGCTCTGTCAAAAGGTCTTGTGCTGGTAATTGTGTTTGGTCCCTGATTTACATTGGTGACAAACATCAGTTTCATTTATCATGAGAAATGACAGCTGCTAGTCATGGTGTTTATGGCACACTGATGCCATACTGGTAGGCACAGTATAACACAATCCAAACAGAACAGAAAAAACCCACATTTTGGCTTTGGGCAAAATCAATGTGTCCTGCTAACAGAATAGATCAAGACAAGAAAATACAGCTGAGCTAATAATATGCTGTGTGACAGTAGTTCCCACAGTTGCTAATACTGCCATGGCAGAACTTCTGGCCTGCTTTCTACAAGACTTTATTCACACCAGCTTACATGTCAAAAAGAAAAACAGTAGCAAGCAGCCAAAAATTTCCTCCTACAAGAAAACTTTCCTCTTTTACAAAAACAAAATACATTCCAAAAATATTAATAAATCTGAATGTTTGTAATACTGGTTGAATTCCAAGAATTTCTGAAGTTTTAAAAAACAGGATTTATAGCCTTAAACAGTGAAATGAGGAGCTGCTATTAAGAAATGATCATACTTTACACATTATCTCTTTCACAGTAGCCTAAAATTTCATACATATAGCCAGGAGTACTACACTCACAGTTCCAGCAATACCACAGTGCATTTCCACACCTGGGATTTAACTTCTAAGGACTGACATGAGTAGTTGTGTTACTTGAGGTGGCAGTAAGAGTTTGGAGGTCCCCTGAGAGATGAGGATGATGGGCAGAGGATGGCAACAAAGGACCACCTAAAGCTGTGCCCATCCCACAGCCCCTTCCTGCCCTGCTCTCCCACCAGTCATACTGCTCGCTGCTCCCAGACCCAACACATCTCCAGAGCAGAACAGGATCTGACCTGCCTTTAAACCAAAACCAGAGAGGTTTTATCAGCTCCTGCTCCCAGCCCAAATCCACAGCAGGGCACAGCCAGCTGCAATGGCCCCGGATGCTCTTTGGTCCCATAAACACTACTAGGTTATTTCTAAAATCCTCTCAAGCACGAGGGGAAAAAACATCACCATCAATTAATTCTTAGCATAATGATAACTGTGGAAGTGGAGCAAATATTTATTTTCTAACACGTGTGTTGTCATGGAAACAGCTGCCAGACGCCGTTTGCTCCCAGGGCTGTGCCAAGCTCAGGTGCTGTGTGCCCCTGGTGCCGGGCTCCAGCCGGGCAGCACTCAGCACCTGGGACAGCAGCACCCCACAGGAGCCTGGCACATGCTGGCACAGCCTACCAGGGAGGAGGACAGGGAAAGCAGCACTAATTCCCAAAAAGCTACTGCAATTTACACTCGAGCAGCTCTGACCTACTTTGTAAGTAGCAAGTTATCTCATTAATTTGCTCAAAATAGCAGATCATTCTGTGTGAAGGGATGAAAAACAAAATCCATCATTTCCACGGCAGGAGAACCACCAAAATGAGACAACTCCATGCTTGTCACTGTAGCTGTAGTTTCTTCTCTGAGGTAATAAAGAGATGACCAGTCGATCGCTAGTTGCACACGTGTGAGACTACTGAAGCCAGCAACCCTCAGCAAGCTGCACCTGGGAAGGCTGGTCCCACTCAAGGCATCCCATATTACAGCTGGCAGCACTGAGCTGAGCAGTCCTCCTCCCACACATGGCCTCACAGGATTCTCCCTCAGTGAAAGGCTCTACAGCAATATTTGGTGACTTCTAAAAGGGAAGTTTACCCACGATTTGGTTACTAGTCAGTCTACAAGTGTTTTTCCCGCTCAAAGCTTATTTGTCCTTGTAAAGGACACATGCATAGACTAGGTAAAAAGCAAACAGGAAAATTTAATTAATACTAACCCTATGACTTTTGCATTTTGCTCTTAACAAATCTTTCCTTGATCTTTTCTGTATGACTCAAACCTCTTTTGCACCTATACATGCAATTAGTTTTGTTTTCAGGTTTATATTATTACTGTATGGATATATTAAAAACAGTGCTTACATGCATGAGCATGTTCAACTAGTATTCAGATGGAGGCATGGGAAAATGCCTAAAAAAAAGGAAATCAATATTTCACTCTAATTATAACAGAAACCAAATCTTCAAACACTGGAGTACAATGGTAGCTACCCTAGAGAATAGATATTTGGTTTTCTGACCAGCAGTAACAGTTTGTAATTGAACAGCTGCAGAAAAGAGAGGAAACAAACATACAACAAATTAGTTTTCAAGCCTATGTTCACAGAAGACTTCTACTGCATTGTGCTTTTGATCACAACATGATAAACAGAGTTCCTCCCTTCCTTCTCTGATCTTCTACAAAACGAATTAGAGTGGTCTATAGAAGTTTAACCTATTGTATTGCATAATCCCTCACTCACAGAAGCAAATTAGACACAGAGCAGCTCAAGAACTGATCTATTCACAACTGTACAGAGTGTCAGATCCCAAGAAGTAATTTGCTAATTAAACAGATACAATCCTTTTTCAAAAATTTTTTACTACGTTTTACTTAAAAATTTCTTGTAGTTTTTGGTTGGTTTGGATTTTTTTAAGTGCATCTGTCATTATTAGCATTGCAAACAAGGTATCAATCAAAAGTACAAGGCAAAATTTCTTACTTATTTTAAATGTGCAACCCCAGATTTTCGGAGAGAATGGAGGAATGCATAATAAAATATGAATTTAATTCATATATGTGTATCTGCATCTATTTATATTGATATAATCTACTGCTGAAGTCATAAATGTTTAAATCCATCAACTGCATTTGTTCATTTCCCATTTTCAGGAAAAAAGGAAAAGAAGGTTTTTTACTACAGTACAAAGAAAAATGTTCTAATACCAAAAGATCCAATTAAAATAATAGGGCCATTTGTTTCCGTAGGATTTCACACATACAAGAGAAATGCAAACCCTTGGGAGAATGTTCTCAGCTCATTTAACAATATATGTTTCCTCTGATATGAAAACTTTAGCTTTTGCATTATAACATCATTGCTAACAAGGCACACATATATATCTCATAAGTAGATGGAAACACAGATGTGGGAGGAATTATAATAGTTCTATATCCATACTGCACTCCTCTCAGGATAGACTTGCATCTGTTGTTTACTCACCTGGTTTGCTTTTTCCTCTCCACACATTTAAAATATACACCCAAGAAAGGCTCAGTATCCTGAAAGACAAGAAGAAGATAAGTAAAAAACTAAGATACACCAGTCAGGGAAAAAACTATGAGGAGAAACAAAGGAAGAATTTGTATTCCAGTTCCAGGACTACCAAAACATTTCCAAGAGCAGCTTTTTTCCACCAGCCAAAAGAAAGCCAATCTGCCCCCCAAGCACAGTATATTCTGGGACACCTTGGGCAGGGAGGCTGGGCAGGGCTGCACAGGTGCCAGTAGCTCCTGGGCTTCTGTCAGCAGCCAGGGACAGCAGCAAACCTGAAATCTGCAACTCAGGAAGTGCAGTTCTTACCCAGGCAGTCTTGATGGCAATGAAATAGAAAAGCTAAAATTATTAGGTCGTTAGAAGTATACTTCCTATTTTTGTGTACCTGGAAAAAAACTCTGATTGGAGATGTGCTTTTTACTTTTTAACTGGTTTTATGAGTCAGTTAAAGGCAGTCAGGACTAGTATCTGATGTCAATGAACCATTTCTAAAACACCTGGATATTTTAACATTGCAACACATTCATGTTCTAAATTTTCCTGTTTATACCAGCATCTAATTTTCTCCATTTGTAAGAGAAAGTTCAAACTTGACCAGTCAAGTCATAAATGAGGGAAGACTTATTTTTGTAGATCACTTTCCACTGATTGTCAGCACACAAATAGTTCTACCTAACCGTGAGGACAAATGTAAACCTAGGATAGGAAACATCAAATCCCTAAAAGAATTTAGGCAATAATCTCAAATTACAGATACAGTCCTACAGTCAAAATGTCAAAATTATGTCCAACCAATTCAGGATAGAAACATGAATGATGTGATTAGGAATTTCATAAAGTCTACATAAGGGACAGATCTCTAGGAAAAAGCTGGTTTCTCAATACTTTTTTTCTGCCATACAGTACTTGTAAGTCTAGAACTAAAACTTGCACATGCCTTGTATATTTGATTGACTTCATAAGGTTTTCATCTAAATTCAAAATATAACTGTGTTTAGATATATTTGAACATTTTATTGCATTTAGTTATGAGAGATGAATTTTTCCTGAGAGAACCTAGGGCACACAACATTGCCAGATCATTCCAAACAAGTTAATTCTGAAATGGGCTTGAATCAATAACACAAAACAGGCGGTAAAGCCAATTTTTACGGTAGTCATGGTTGCATAAAATAATATCAAGACAGTCAGACTGCAAGCTCCCTGCATCACAAATATAATTTGCAACCAACCCTAAACACAAAGAGGAAATAGATAGGTGGAAGATATAGATAAAAACAAATGATAGATAGATGGAACAAAAGGAAATGGAGGTAAAGAAAGAATGCAGAGTAGTTGCCATTCAACACAGCGTGAAAAAAAGCCAAACAAGTGCAGCATGTAAGTAATTCAAGGTAAATTGAATGCTTTTCTTTCATTTAAGATTTAAAATTGTTATGAAAAGCCTCTTTTCTCACTCTATCTGTAAGCCATAAGCAGACAAGGGATGAATGTATAAATATGTCACTGCAATACATAGCTTTTAATGAAAATGGATTTTTAATGATCCCAACAGCTACATTTCTCTCTGACTGCTCCATTTCCAGACTATCAGCATGAAGTATGCACAGCAAATGCAATGGTTTTACATGTCCTTCACTAAATCCCAGGACAACCAAGTGTCCAGGCAGTGTAAAAACCAGAGCTGCCATTATGCAGAGCAGATACAGAGAAGCCACATGTCCTTCACTGCTTTTATTGAACTTTCAGAGCTCCGTGATACTGCTGTGCCTTCTCCCACAGCAGACCCCACTGTGGGTTACCTTGCACTCCACATGCATAAATAAAGGATGATGCATGGCAATGTGCCTTGCTGTTGTTCTCTGCCTCAAGGATACTTGTTCAAAGCGTGCCATTCCTCCCAGTCCCCCAAGCAGGCACATTGTGTTGAAGTGCTCTATGTAAAACTCCGAGCACACAAAGGATTTAGTTCACAAACGAAGAAAAGTCACAAGGGGGAAAGAGGCTGATGCAATCCATAGCCTTCTTGCTGTCTGAACACAATGAATTCTTCTTTCCAATGTCAAATTTCCCCTTTCAGTCAGTAATAAACAAAAAACACACTGAATACTGTGCAGAAATGTACCAGCTAGTATAAATAACATTTTCCTGTTTTTTTCATGTAGGCAATAATATTTTTTTTAGATTTCAGCATCATCAGAGAATAAAGGAATATTTTCCTTACTTTATGACCATCCATGAAGTTTTATCTACAAATATTTCCTGTAAGGTAGGTCCATAGATTAGGAAACAGCAATATAGTTGTCATAAAACCAGGATAACATTTAAAATGGGCTTGGACGCCTGTATTCACTTCATGTTCAATGCTTCAAGGTAAGCTTTGTGCACCCTATGTTACTTGGACAAAAAAACTCCACATTTATTTCCTGTGTTATCATTTTTGCTTCTTTTAAATATTAGAAGACAGAAGGAATCCCAAAATAGAACACTGATGAAATAGATAATGGCTGAGAGGTGGAGGTGCCACACAATTGGTTAACAAATGCTCCTATCCACTAACAAGTCAGAGGGCACAGACCTATGCAGGGCTCCACAGAATCACAGAATCAAATATCTCTATCACCTAACAAGCAGACAAACAAACAACAAAAAAAGGCCCCCAAAAATCCCATTTGTTGGGCACTTTCAAATTCATCGTTTTTTTCCATTTTGTCTGCTCTCCTGACTCAGAGTGCCTCCCAATTAATATTTACCAAATGTCTCTCCCTTCCTCATTTAGATCAATTCAAAAACTGCACCTGTTTCATGAGACCTATGTGTGCTTCTGACAGCTGATATTTGAGAAAAAAACAAAAATAACTTAAAAATCCCAACTAACAACATTAAAGTGTAATCAAGAGAGTGCCAAGATTAGCTCTGCCAGTACAAGACATCAGCAAGGCACATGGGGGTACTCCAGGGACACAGGTGGATGCATATGTGGTGCACAGCCTGGGAAGGATCCCACACATCTCATGCCATCAAACGTGGCTGAAATTCAGCAACAGCACACAACAGTTACTGATGCCCTGGAGACACCATATTTGCCTCATTCCTCCAGAAAATAAGGAAAAAGAACCTTGCAAGAGTGCCAGAAAACAAAACAACAAAATCAAGCTACAGCATTCAAAGCCAGAGTTCATTTTAAACAATAAGACATGGGAAGAGCTTTGAAAACAAGCAGCAGCCACTGTGGACAGCCAGAAGATGGGACTGAACTCAAGGCACAAACAGCTGCCATGGTACAGATTCACTCCAAGATTCACTTTATGTTATCAGTGCTTCTAAAGAGGAACCAGATTTGCCCTAAAAGGCTGTACAGAACCCCTTTATATACAGTTTTGCTAATACAGAACAAAGTATACAGCACTTTTGCTGCATCATTTTAGCAGTTCTCTCACATAATTTAGATGAGAGATAATTGTTCAGTGGCAGGTAAATCTTGTTAGAAAGCATCCTAAACAAGAGGGAGGGTCTTGACTCTAAAACACACAGAAAAGATCCTAAGTCTATATTGTGTGTGCTGAGGCACTCTGCCTGGGAGTCTTTACATAGAATATGGTTGGGAAGAGACTTGTAGGTTTTTGAAGCTGTTTTCCTTCAGTACCAATTTCAAATTACTTTTCTTTTCCTGGCAGCTATTAAGGAACTGGTGTTACTGGAGCAGATTATCAGCCATAGGACTGTCTTCTATGGCAGTCAGCACAGTCCCAAGCCCACTGGAGTTTGGTGGATGTGTCCAGCTGCTGGTCCAAATCCAGAGACTGTGACATGACCCTGAATGTCAGAGCTTCATGCGCATTTCCACATTATTTCAAAGATCCCTCCAATCCAGAGTACCCTTAACAGGGTATAGGTCACTTTTGCACCACAGCTCATACACATTAACTTCTTACATGTTTCTGTGGAGCTAATGGAAAAATTCCAAGAATATACAGCGCTGAAGATATTTTAATGTGTTATTTTCAACTGCCTTATTTAAATGGTATCATTTTTAAAGCACATACCCTTGAGTCATATTTGTTAATTCTGTATTAAAATGCATCCCCTTTCTCACTAATAGAGTGTTTTAAATTATGCTCACACCTTTTTAAATTCCTATTCACTATTACTCAAAACCACAATTCTCATAAACTTAAGCACAGGGTTCATTCCAGATGCAGACAATTCACATATTCTATATGTTTTACACATATTTCAGAGAATGCAAGTTAAACAATATTTAATCAGTCTAAGATTAAAGTTTATTTCCACTGACTTGAACTACTTTTCAGTGTGATAGACTCAACAGTTATCTCAGTGGTGACTCTTGCAGTCTCAGATGTGCTACTGACATCCACAAGCCCAAATGTAAAGAAATGCCAGCAATTTCAAATGAAATCAGTTTTTTTAGTTAGATGTTACCACCAGTGTTAATGCAGCTCTTCAATGCCTGTTCTCATTTTGAAAAATCTTACTATCTCCTTTTTATTTTCAAAATGCTTCTTATTCCCCTGTTGTTGAAAAAACCTGGCTGTGTCTAAACTCTCTTATTAAATGCTTTCAAAGCTAAGCAAGGTAGCAAAAAGAAAATTCTTCCTCCTATCTTTCATCTATACTTGTCTTTGAAATCATGTGAATATCCTGGCTGTACATTTGGGCATTTTTGTAAAAGAATATTTAGATAATAACATGGATTAAAGGTTTTTTGCAATCTTTAAAACACTGCTTTCATAAATATGTGTAACAACAGTCTCATCTAAGTCCTGGAAAGATGCCACAGTACAACCTGCCTGAAAAATACTTTTGGGGAAATACAGATGAGGTTCTGGATTTCCAGCTGCAGTAAGGCAAAAAACTTCATAATCATAATCCAAAGAATCCTTACAAGTTCTTTCAGGGTTTTTTAATACTTCATTAAGAGGTTGACACAGCAGTAGTTTGATCCATAAATAAGGTATTTTTATTACAATCTAACAAAATCAAGACTGTAACCATGATTCATTTTTTTTAATATCCTTAGTTCTCCGAGACTTCCTATCCTAATGGAGCAATCATGCATCACTGTTGTGTTCCAACAGAACTATTAGGCTCTGTGCTGTGCTAGTGTAATTGCAGTCTAATGGTTTACACTGTCATAATGGCACTAAATATTTTACTAACAAAGTACAATATCTAAAAAGTGATTTTAATTGTTCCAGCCTTAAGATCATACAAAGAAAGAACTGTTCCTTTCTCTCTGAATTGAGAGTAACAAAGATGTCAAAATTAGTTTCTTGTTTCTCTTCATAAAGTGGTTAAAACATAACATTAGAAGCAGAGTTTAAGAATTACAGCGTAAAATGACTTAGTAAAAAGTGAAAAGTATTAAAATATTTTGAGGCATTTTGATGCTCTGCTTCAGCAGGTCGGCACGGCTTAAACTGCCAGATTAACAAAGGATCCCGAAACACTCCATTCAGAGTCTAATTTGGACTTTTAATCAGAATTTCTGATTATTTAACAAAACTTTTAATAAAAATCCCACTCTGCGCAAGTGTAGCATATCATAACAAACTATCTGAGCACTGGATAACATAATTATGGTGCACTTGTGATCAGCAACAGCAGCAGAGCAGCTGAGAGAGCAGCAAAGCCCAGCAGTGCCTCCCTGCCTGAGCAGCAGCAGGGTGACCTGGAGCACCTGCTGAGCCCTGGGGGCACCGACCCTCTGCCTGCTCAGGACACAGTGACTCACCAAAGAACTCCACCATCTAAGTCAGACTAACCCTGTAAGGAGGGATAATCACTGCAGGTAAGGATTTGGTAAATCCTGCCGTGAACACCCCAGAGTAGCCCTAACTGCACCCCGCAATTGCTGCTGCCTTACTCCCTCAGCAAAGCAAAAAATATCTGTAACTCCAAAAGGGGCACTGGAGTTAGTACTAAAAGTGCTCAAAGCTTCTAAGATTGCCTCCAGAACTCCTGAAACTGATTTTTAAAAATCTATTTTGCCTAAAGCTAATTTATGCTTAATTCTATTCACTATTTTGATTTAAAACCCCTATTTTTTTACTTCTAGCTGAAGTATTAGTTTACAGTTTTCCAAGAAAACTCTATTTTCTTGGAAAATAAACCTTTTCTTTTCCCCAAAAATCGGGAATTTTTTTTTCAGAAAAGATTTGGACTAGGACACCAGGGGTTTTTTTCCAAAATTTTGTTTACTGCTAGCATTTTCTACAACACTGATCTGCTTAAAAAAAATAAAGAGCAAAAACATGTTTGCACTATCTAGAGAACATTTTGTACAGCTCCTTGATTTAGGGACTGTCAAGATCTAGGATCACTTTGTACCAGGAGAATAAATTAATTCTTTTAAAACAGAATAAAACAAAACTTGTCTTTTACCTGGCACAGAAACTGTTTTTTTACAAACACGAATTATAATGAATTCAGTAATTTGGTAGTAAATAATCCTCAAGCTTGCACAAACGTACTAATAACAAGAACTAATCATTACCCATCCTGTAAGTGAGAAGCTGTAACTTTCTAACATTGATGATACATTCTCTTTCTAGCCAGGCTGTGCTCAGGTGTAGAAGCACCTCTCCAGCAAACACTCCCAAATGACTCAATATCTGAGCTATGTTTTCCAACCTGGAAAATTCTGTGTGAAAAATAAAAAAATAAAAAAAAAAATTTTAAAAAAACAAAAAACAAAAAACAAGCATTTGTTAAGAAAAAATGCTACTTAAACCAAACTTCTTCAGTAAAATGATCAACTTTGCCAAGAAAAAAAAATACCACTGAAAATGCACTTTGAGCTTTTATTTCTCATTTAAATTAGGAATTTTTTTTTTTTAATACAGCTACAAAAAAATACCCAGAGTAGAAAATCTGTTTTCTAAAGATCTCTAGGATTTATTGATACAGTCTACACACCTAACCTATTACTCTTAGATAATTATCTAACACAATATTTTACTTACATGGAGAGGTCTAATTTTAATTTACAGTTTAATTGTCCTACTTAAAGTAAGCCTGTCACCTGTGTCACTTGGTGGCTCATAACTGTAATCCTCATTTAATTATTTACTTCAAGGGAGCATTTTAATTATGGATATTACTGTGTGTGTAGAGTAACTTATACTCGAGGGCGGTGAAAATTTATAGAGCAGAGCGCTCACCTGAATTTCCACTGGCCACAACTCCATGTGCAGTGGCTCAGCTGCAGAGCCTACTGAGACTGCTGAGAGATTCTCTTCACTTCTCTGACCTAGGACCACATTTGGGGTGCCTGAAAGCAAGCAGGACCACCAGGGCACAAACGGCTTGGATTACGACTGCAAGGCTCCCAGCTGAAATATAAATGAGACAATAACAACTTCTCACATCTACACTTGACCCTGCAAATCACCTTTGGACGTAGGAGCTGGCACACAGCCCTGCCTCGGGGGTGAGGTCCCCACTGTGCCCATTTCTGTGGTGATCAGTAATGGAGCGACCAGATGAGAGGCACAGAGCATGAGCCTTCCTCTGATTTATTTCTTGAAATTTGAACAAGTGCTTTATGGGTTTCCTAAGATAGGGGCTGCCTATCAGCTTTTTGTTTTAACAGCCATCAGTTGACCAATATTCTATGAAATTATCTAATGTTTTTGCAAACTAGCTGTATTTTTAGCTTTCAAAGTATCACATTGCAGCAAGCTCCATCATTTAAAAATCGAAAAAAGGGGGAAAAAAAAGAAAAAACAACTGCTTTGTGTTTGCTTCAAATTTGCCAGATTTGTGGCTTTGTGTGCTATTGCTGGGTCATCTTTCCAGTAATTTTAACTTCCAAAGCAGACATTTCATCATCTGAAAAGTGACACGGTAAGACTTCCCTGTTCTGGACAAAGCAATATTTTTCATTGCCTGAAGTCCCAATAGGCAACTTTAAAAACCTGAAAATACTTTAATTTTTCACATCCTTAGCACAATAGGATCCATTTCTCTGCAGGTACACCCAACCAGAAAGGATGGTAAGGGATGCCTTTTCCCCAGGTTTGCCCGCAGGTGACTAGGGCTCTCTGCCTGGAGCAGGTGGGGATAAGGAGCTGCCCAATCTCCTGTTCTACATACAGAAAATATGTGCCAGAGTAAAAGAAAAGGAGCTCAGGTTCTGAAGAAGTCCTTTTTTTACCATTAAAATGCTCCCAGCATTTGTGGTCTCCCTGATCTACTGTTCAGCACTCCTGACTCACACCTCTTGCCTAATGCCCAGACATTAATGCCCCATGGGCAGTCAGAGGTGTTTGTTTCCAGCTGGCATCCTTCCCTCTTGGAGGAGCTACTTCTGCAAACTCCTTCCTACACAGGAGGAGACACCAAAGCACTGCCTCCCTACTAGGAGCCAAGATGAGTGCTGGTGGGGTGTCTGAGAGGCACAGCTCTCCAGCACATCCAGCCGTGCAGAAAGGGCACACGGGAGCTGCAGGCCACCTGTTTCTAAGGTAAGAGCCTCTCACAGTAGTCACTTCATTATTAACAACCTCCATATCTTCATAAGATGCTTATCTTTTTCAATAAACAGAAACAGTTACTGAAGGTTTTGTTTGGTGGTTTGGTTGTTTTTGTGGGTTTTTTTTTTTTTTTAATATTGGGATGAATCCAAAGATGGCTTTCTTTAGTATCTACCTTTCTTCAGTGATGAATGTTTTTTCATGAGCAGTGTCATTACATGCAATATTTATCATCTAGATTGTTCAATTTTATTCAGCAACCTAGAAAAAAAATTATTCTTTCTCTTTCTAAAGTAACCTTCAACCTACAATTTGTCTGCTGCCTCTTAGAGTATCCTCAGCACAGCCATGGCCCCTAACAACTGAGGGCATTCAGCACTTTCCAGTACTGGGTATATCACATTTCCCATCTGAAATTGCTTACCTCATCAGTCACTAAGGGCCCAGTTTGGAAGTCATTAAAAATAATGAGAATGCTGGCACTTCTCCCAGCAATAATGGCATTGGATTCTGCGTTGCTTTTATACTTTAAGACATTTGTATATATCCACAAATCATTTAACTCTTATCTTTGTACTAGCTTTAATGAAACTAATGGTTGCTGAAACCATGTGGGTTTTATTCTAGTTTTTATTTAAATAAGCTTCTGCCCACTCCATCATAAAAGAACACAAACACTTACACAGCATATTGCATCACAAAAGCCCCAAAGTGTTTACAGGACCACTACATCCATCACTAAAATGCAAGCACTTCTCAGTCAATAAACACTTCAGCTGACAATAAAGCCACAAGAGAGTTTTCAGAAGGAAAGCTGAAGAGCAACAAATCCAATTTTTCCAAAACAAATTTAAAACCAGAGTCTTGCATTTTCATCTCTATCTGTACCTACTGTAGCCTTTCCCTCCTACCATAATGCAAAAAAAAAAAACTAAGTCCATGTTAATACTCGCTGAGTAACAACATCACTTCTGCAGGGTCCGTACCTTACAAGCTTTGACAAGATAATGAGCCCTCCAAAACATGCTCCAGGCCAGCACAAAATGCACCCTTAGAGTTTCAACTAATTGTTAGAAAACACATTTTAATGCATATTAAAACCTTAAAAGTTTCACCCTTAATATTCAAGGTCCAGCTTAGGGCTAATGTAAAATTTCTCACTGCTACACTTTTCCTGATAAGAACATGTAAAATTTACATGGTTTGAAATAAGTAAGAATAATACAAATATGGAAAAATCCTCACCTTCTTTAGACATGGGTTTATTTGCTCTAGGCATACATTTAAACTGTACATTTAAAACAGACCTGTCATGAGGACAAACACAAAAGTTACAGATTCAGCACGTCGGCATAGGAAGTGTGGCGTTTCAGATTCATAGAAATTAAAGGCAGTATATAAAATGACTCATACATTTTGACATCATCTGCTCACAGAGGAGGCATCTCTAAGATGCAAAGGACTTGAACTCCAGTCACCCTAGGAGTCCATCCACAGTGTGAAAAATCCAGAGATCCTGGACTGCTGCTGAAAGCTGTCTTGTCACAATCATTAGAGTTTAGCACGACTGAACTGACTGATATATCAGGGTGGGAGCATAAAGAGAAGGCAGGTACAAGTCAAATAGTAATAATTCTAACCAATAGTAAAACTACAATTAGCAGACATAATGAAAAAGTTCCCCAAATGCTTCATAAGATGAACTTTAAAGGTGTTTTGACGTTATTATCAGTATACGTGAAAATCTAAAGAACATTACCACTGCATAGAAGTTAAACTAAAACTCTATTTTGTAAGGTTATTAAAAATATATTTTTTAAGGCTGTTAAATGTTTAATACCTCTGCAAAGTATTTTCTTTGCATTTATTTTTAAGCGGTGGATAAGGTCTGCATTTAGAACATGTATTGCTTAATGTACCCTTTGGTTGGTGTAGAACCTTTAATCTCAAAATATTTTAGTGATGTTACAAATATCTTACCAAGCCACAAAACTAAGAAATCACCCAGCCATTTTTAGCAGTAACTAGAATATCATAAGTTTGATTTCTTTTATCTGTAAAATCAAGGAATGAAATGACAGCAAACTAACTTCATGTTTATCAATCTAATTTGAAATTATCTACTACATATCACCCATAGAACTACTAGTACAAGCTACACAATTTAAGCAATAGTTGCAAATGCTCAGGCATCATGAGAGATCCCACCATTTTAAGACATGAGAACATCATTATGCAGTTCAAATAAGTGAAAAAGAATGTAAACATTGATTTGAAGATAATACTGAACAGCAAAGGCAAATAACATTGCGGCAATTTAATGTTATTAAAATAGACATGTGTCTTTAGAATATTTGGGGAAATTTTATGTTCTATTTTCTCCTGCAGTAAAAAGAAAAATGC